>JABXJD010000476.1:62500-72500 GCA_013375575.1 Percina caprodes | reverse complement strand
TTTCATTCAACAGTAGATGAATAAGCAATGCTCTCTCGTATTTGTGTTGAACGTGATTATTAATGGCTGCAGCAGCACCCCCCCTTCCTCCCCCACCACACACACACACACACACACACACACACACACACACACACACACTTTGACAGTGTTCTGCTCGCCATGACAACAGAAAAGAGGATAAACAGTGTGACGTAACCGTAGCAGAAGCAGCTTCCTGTTTTGAATGTTTGCCGCCACCTGCTGCTTACAATCTGAACTACACACTTAAGTGTGTGTGTGTGTGTGTGTGTGTGTGTGTGTGTGTGTGTGTGTGTGTGTGTGTGTGCGTCCTGCAGACATGCATGCACGTTATACATCCTGAACTGTTGCACATCCTGCACAAGTCCATACGGCCTCTTTCCTCTCACTGTTACACTTTTTTATTATTTGTTTCTGTATTTATTGCCAATTTATATAGATATTTTTAATTAATATGCTTATGTATGCTTACTGTCGCTCAACTCTGACCGAGTGTCTATGAAGTTTTCTCTTATTGCTGGTGTGTGACGTCGTAGTGCTTAAGAACCCGGACTACTAACCTCATCAGAGTCCAGCAGGGGGGGCAGGGCGCTGTGGGAAGGGAGGACAAGCGTCACAACGTGAGTCACATGCTTTCAGGATTCGTAGTAACCAATCAGAGCCAACGGGCTGACTTACACATCTGCCATAGACGAGGGGATGTTCTCTTCGACCCACTTCAGATCCTCATCCTGGACAAACAACAACAGTGGTGTTGAGATGATTTTTTATACCTTTATTTATATTATTTCCTCTTCAAGAACTTCAAATAACTATTACAGCGGCTTGCAGAAGTCTACAGCCCCAGGCTAACGGTGATTAACCCTCGTGTTGTCTTCACGTTAACCATGAACGTGTCCTTCCAGGTCAAAATTGGTGCTTTTTCCAATTTTCTGTCCTTTTTCTGATTTATTTCTCACTTTTTTCCCCACTTTTGGCGCTTTAAAAAAAAACCTGAGCTGGTTTAATAATGTTTTACACTTATTCTTGGAATTCATGATCAACAAACCTCATTTATATCAAATTATACATACGTTTTTAGTTAAAAAGGCAGACATTATGAATTATTTTGACTTGAATAGTTAATATCAGAGGATGTTGAGTGGATCTCAGATGGGTAGATGTCAGAGTTTAGTCCGGATACTGTTTGGAAACCATTACAAATAATTAAAATGCTATAAGATTAAATAAAACACCCAAAAAATTCAATGAAAGTAGTCATTAATGTTACCTGAAGACTGTTGTATGGAATCATCCATGTTATTTTTGGGCAATTTGGTTGAAATAGATCCATATTTCTGATATAAACCACTTTGAAAAGGGTCAATTTGACCCGAGGACGACACGAGGGATAAAAAGAGGAATAAAAAAACATCTTTTGGAAATTGATCTTAATGCCTTAACCCTCACGTCAAATTGACCCGTTTTCCTATATCAATGTTCTTTTTAATTCCCCAAAATAACATGATTGATTCCACACAACGCTCTTTGCCAAGTACAAATCTCTACTTTCATTAATTTTGGGGCGTCTTATTCAATTTTACAGCATTTGAAACCAAATTGAAGTGTTTTTGAAATAGTATTGAGAGTAAAAGTTGACATATTCCAGTCTGTGATTATCATCAACATCCATTCCTTTAATTTTAGTCTCAATAATTCCTAATTTCTGCTTTTCTAACTCAAACATTAGGTATAACTTCCTATAAATGAGGCTTATTGACCATAAATTCCAAAAATAACTAAAACTAAAGTTAATAAGTTAGTGTTACGTAGTGTTAAACGTCAAAAATGTGACAAACACGTAAGAAAAAGTTAAAAACATCGAACAAAAGTGTTGATTTTCAGAAGACAACAATTAGTTAATTAAAAAAAATTAGGAAAATCCGACCTTTAAGGACACCAATGTTAATAAAAGTCTAAAGTCTGCAGGAGAAACAGCTGTCACTCACCACTCTGTTGGCTTTGGCCGTGCCGTTGCTCTCGGTCTTCGCGCCTCTCATTTTCATCCCGTCTGGAGACACAGGTGTTAAAAACAAACACCCACATTAAAACATGTGGAGGTGAACTAACTAACTAACTAACTAACTAACAATCAAAGTAACTAAATAGCAATTAAAGTAACTAAATAGCAATTAAAGTAAATAACTAGCAATTAAAGTAACTAACTAGCAATCAAACTAACAATCTAACTAACTAGAAATCAAAGTAACTAACTAGAAATCAAAGTAATTAACTAGCTTAACTAACTAATCGATCCGGAAACTAACAAAACAACCAACTAATGGTGTTTTTCCACTGATGGTAACAGCTCGACTCGACTCGTCTCTACTCGCCTCGACGCACTCTGCGTCCGTTTTCCATTGCACATTGAGTAACGCCTCAGCGTGGCTGGTTACCATGGCTACGCAGCCGGTAACTGCCATGATGTAATTTTCAACGCGACTCACAACAGCACGTTGGAGGTGTTTGTTTTGATTCTCGGCCAGAAGAAAATTAGTTTCAAAAGAAGCTGAAGGAAGAAACAAAAATCACTGCTGGAAAACAACAGGAGTTCAGACGTCAACGTGACCGTTGTTCGTTGTTTCCTGTAACGTTAGCTAACATCTGCATGTGTTCAGGGTCACAGTCAGTATTTACTATACGCTATATAAAGTACATGAACTTTAGCAACCATGATTACACACCAACACACGTCTGCTGTGTACTGTGTGTGTTTCAGATCCTTCACGCTTTGCAAAATCGCCGCCGCCGACCGTCTGTTTGGGCTCGATGTCCGACGGGTGAAATCTCTGGTTCTGACCTGCTGTGTAAAATGTTTATGAGAGTTATGTAGAGACTTATGACGATGACTGGGATGCATCTGGGACAGCAGAGCCGGGGGACACTGTCACAGGGTGCAGAGGAAGAAGACCTGGATGTACGGGAGGGTTTGATGTGCTACTTGAATAGCTAAATAAAGTATTTTCTTTGATATATTGTCTTGTTTTTTTTTAAAGTAACAGTGTGCAATATTGGAAACAACATGCAAAATAATAGCCCTCAATATTGAATAGTGAGAATAGTGCAGAGAGTAGATATCTGTCGGTGTCTAGCTAGACACACACTCCGCACTCTTGTTTGCTAAAAACGCCGTCATAAGTGACTCCGACCAATCAGCAGTCTGCAGGTTTTCACGTCACCTTTTGGTACCACCTCAGCTCGCTTGGAACCTCGACTGAGGTGGTACTAAATAAAGTCCCTGGTAGCAGGTCCCAGGGACTTTATTTCGTAATGGAAAACCAAAAAAGGCGAATAGAGTCGAGTCGAGTAGATACCACGCAGTGGAAAAACGCCTTAACTGAAAAGGAGAGTACTGAGGATGGAAGAGAGGAGGCAACAGGTTAGGAAGGAGGGAGGAAGGAGGGAGGAAAGGAGGAAAGGTTTCTGACCGAACGCCTCGTTCATCATGGGCTCCTTCTCCTCTTCCTCACTCTCTTCATCCAGCAGAGGACTGAAGGCGTACCTGCACACGGACAGGGACAAACAACCGGCTTTAATTCACAGTTCAATGGAGAAACAAGTGTAAAAACAGCCCCGACACCCCCCCCCTACCTCTGGTTATTGGCTGACGGTCGCCATAGGAACATGATGACCAATAGGATGATGGAGAACAAGAAGCGCCAGAACGCATCATCTATCCACAGCTCCCTCCAGTCCTAGAGAAGAGAGAGAGAGGAAGGAAGAGAGAGGAAAGGGAAGGAAGAGAGAGAGGAAGAGAGGAAGGAAGAGAGAGGGAGGAAGAGAGGAAGGGGAAGGAAGAGAGAGAGAGGTATGAAGAGAGAGAGGAAGAGAGAGAAGAAGAGAGAGGGAGGAAGAGAGAGAAGAAGAGAGAGAGGGATGAAGAGAGAGGAAGAGAGGAAGGAAGAGAGAGGGAAGAAGAGAGAGGGAGGAAGAGAGAGAGGAAGAGGGAGAGAGGAAGAGAGAGGGAGGAAGAGAGAGAAGAAGAGAGAGAGGGAGGAAGAGAGAGAAGAAGAGAGGAAGGAAGAGAGGAAGGGGAAGGAAGAGAGAGAGAGGAAGAGAGAGAGGAAGAGAGAGAGGGAGGAAGAGAGAGAGGAAGAGAGAGAGAGAGGAAGAGAAAGAGGGAGGAAGAGAGAGAGAGGAAGAGAAGAAGGGGAAGGAAGAAAGAGAGGAAGGAAGAGAGAGAGGAAGGAAGAGAGAGAGGGAGGAAGAGAGAGAGGAAGAGAGAGAGGGAGGAAGAGAGAGAGGGAGAGAGAGAGAAAGCGTTTTGAGCGTCAATCATAAAGTTGAAATCTTTCATCTTTATGCTAATGAGCTATGACACGGTCAGTGCCAGCCGCCAATCAGAATACAGACGTCCTCCGCGCTGGCTGATCCCGATAGTTTTTTCTTGAAATGCTATAAAATTGACAAAAAAACACCCAAATTCCATTAAAGTAGTTCAGATTATTTATTCAACGTGTGAGGAGCGTTGTTGGGAAACTTGTTTTTCTTTGAGTAGAGTCCAAGTCAAGTCTCAATCAAAACTAATGACAAAAAGCACAACTCCGGAGACCTTGGCGTCGCCATCGGCGATGCATTTTCTGACACGTGAGCGCGGCACACAGCGCATGGCGCATGCGTCAGGTTGCACATTACGGCAAAGGGCAGGGGACATGCAGCCCGTCACACGTTTCTCTAATGCCCAGAAAATAGAAATCCATGAAGAAAGTTAGATTTAAAAAGCAGCACATGCATGAAAACAGGTTGACGAGTCTCGAAGCTCGATTCCGAGTCAAGTCCGAAGTGTTTTGGGTCGACTCGCAAGTCAAGTCATCTACAACCTGAGTGTGACCCCCCATCTCTGGTTTTAACAGCAGAGCTTACTAACAAACTGAACTTCTCTTTATTAATCCTTTTGGGATGACTCCCGAGAGGAAATTGAAAGTTCCAGCGGCAGTTTTAGCAAGAAAAAATAAATAAAAAATAGATAATAAAGACAGTATTAATGATAATAATGATAATGATAATAATAATAATAAGAACATTTGTCAAATAAACAAAGAAAAAAACAAATTATTATTAAAGTGTCAGTGTTGAGTCCAGTGTTAAAGTGATAAAGTGACCAGGTGTGAATTTGAGTCCAGGTGTGTGTGTATGTATGTATGTATGTATGTATGTATGTACTGTATGTACTGTATGTATGTATATACTGTATGTATGTATGTATGTACTGTATGTATGTATGTATGTACTGTATGTACTGTATGTATGTATATGTACTGTATGTACTGTATGTATGTTCTGTATGTATGTATGTATGTATGTATGTATGTATGTATGTATGTATGTATGTATATGTACTGTATGTATGTATATACTGTATGTATGTATGTATGTATGTATGTATGTATGTGTACTGTATGTATGTATGTATGTATGTATGTACTGTATGTATGTGTATATGTACTGTATGTATGTATATGTACTGTATGTATGTATGTATGTATGTATGTATGTATGTATATGTATGTATGTATGTATGTATGTATGTATGTATGTATGTATGTATGTATATGTACTGTATGTATGTATGTATGTATATGTACTGTATGTATGTATGTATGTATATGTACTGTATGTATGTATGTATGTATGTATGTATGTATATGTACTGTATGTATGTATGTATGTATGTATATGTACTGTATGTATGTATGTATGTATGTATGTATGTATGTATGTATATGTACTGTATGTATGTATGTATGTATATGTACTGTATGTATGTATGTATGTATGTATGTATGTATGTATGTATGTATGTATGTATTGTCCTCTCTGCCCTATTTCCTCCTCCCCCCTAGTGAGGAGTTGTAGAGTCTGATGGCATGAGGGACAAAGGAGTCCATCTTTATTGAACTATACTAATATATCCTATACATCCTGCTGATTTATTACAAAATCTGGAGTACTCACAGACAGACATGTAGACCGTCTGAAGGTCTTGGTGCTCCAGATGATGAAGATGACCGACGCTGGAAAACAAAAACCACACATCGGAGCGTCAATGATATGAAACGATAACTTAAGTCTGTTAGTTTTACATCTCGGCACGCGGGATCCTCTCCCTGAGGGCAGCTGGATCGATTCCTAATTTTGCTGTACAATTAATTGTCTCAGACATAATTGCGGTCAACCCTCATGTTGTCCTTTGATTTCATATTTTAGAAATATGGGAGGCCGATATTAGTGCCGAAAATGTAAAAATTTAAAAAAGTTGCATAATGTTAAAAAAAAATGATAATGATGTAAAAAAAGTGAGAATGTCAAAAGTGACAATAATGACAAAAGGGACAATTATTTCCAAAAATAATGAAAAAAGTGACAATGTAAAAAAGTGAAATAAAGTAAAAACGTTTCAATGTCAAATAAAGTGACAATAATGAAAAAAGTGATAATTTAAAAAAGGGAAAATAATGTAAAAATAAAAACTAAATGTAAATAAAACTGACAATAAGTCAAAAAAGTGACAATAATGTAAAAAGTGACAATAATGTAAAAAGTAACAATAAGTCAAAAAAGTGACAATAATGTAAAAAGGGACAATAATGTAAAAAGGGACAATAATGTAAAAAGTGACAATAATGTAAAAAGGGACAATAATGTAAAAAGTGACAATAATGTAAAAAGGGACAATAATGTAAAAAGTGACAATAATGTAAAAAGGGACAATAATGTAAAAAGGGACAATAATGTAAAAAGTGACAATAATGTAAAAAGGGACAATAATGTAAAAAGTGACAATAATGTAAAGAAAACTGACAATAACTCAGAAAAGTGACAATAATGTAAAAAGGGACAATGTAAAGAAAACTGACAATAATTCAAAAAAGTGACAATAATGTAAAAAGGGACAATAATGTAAAAAGTAACAATAATGTAAAAAGGGACAATAATGTAAAAAGTGACAATAATGTAAAAAGGGACAATAATGTAAAAAGTAACAATAATGTAAAAAGGGACAATAATGTAAAAAGGGACAATAATGTAAAAAGGGACAATAATGTAAAAAGTAACAATAATGTAAAAAGTGACAATAATGTAAAAAGGGACAATAATGTAAAAAGTGACAATAATGTAAAGAAAACTGACAATAACTCAGAAAAGTGACAATAATGTAAAATGGGACAATAATGTAAAGAAAACTGACAATAATTCAAAAAAGTGACAATAATGTAAAAAGGGACAATAATGTAAAAAGTAACAATAATGTAAAAAGGGACAATAATGTAAAAAGGGACAATAATGTAAAAAGTGACAATGTAAAAAGGGACAATAATGTAAAGAAAACTGACAATAAGTCAAAAAAGTGACAATAATGTAAAAAGGGACAATGTAAAAAAAAAAGACAAAAAGTGAAAATAAAACAACAAAAACCACAATAAAAACTTCAAATGTGTAGGAAGCAACAATAACATCAGAAAAAGCACAAAAAAAGTGACGTGTCAACAAAAACACTGAAATAGGAACGAAGGTTTTATTTTCATGGTCGAATAACAATATAATTATCCCATTCAGTCAAATAAAAAAAAATAAAAAATGTATTTCTTATTTCTTTTTGAAACAAAAGAGAGTTTTGAATGAATCCGGGACAGATGTGTTGGTTATATATCAGTCCTGGGACCCCGATAATGTTATAACACAGCCTCTTTATTATCATTAAGATGCATAGTCCGACCCATAATCACAGCTTATATAATTACAATTAGGTCATAGCTAATGTTAGCAACTAATCGCGGTTCAACACAAAGACACCACGGAGACAGTGATTTAATAACTGATTTCCAGGAGAGGAGAGGGCTGATTAAAGACAATAAAAGGTATTTTGCGTACCTATGACGGCGAAGATGAGCGTGTTGGTGAAGTGTCTGTAGAGGGACAGCTTGACCACGTTCCTCCGCAGCCTCAGCAGCTTCATCGTCTGGGCCAGACTCACAAAGATGTGGCGACACAGTCAAGGAACACGGACCACGGGTTGAACAACAGAGTCTGGGTCTGAGCTACGCTCCTGGACACTGGTTGGGATCATGTGTGACTGCACAGCCAAGCCAAAAGTAAGAGGCTTGAGCCTTTCTTATAGGTAGTTTTTAAAGGTTTTGGTTCTCTAAAACTGCAGAAATGTCCCAATTTCTGAGATGTTTTTTTGAATTATGGACTTAAACACACACGCTAAACGAATATTCAAATAGTTAATTTCATAACTTTGGTTAATTACATGATATTAGCATTAAGGGGGGAAATCAACTATACACATAGAAGCACAAAGCAAAAAAATTTGAAAAATTAAGTAAGAGGGAGAGCGAGAGGAAGCGAGAGGGAGAGCGAGAGGGAGCGAGAGTGAGAGGAAGCCAGAGGGAGAGCGAGAGGGAGAGCGAGAGTGAGAGGAAGCCAGAGGGAGAGCCAGAGGGAGAGCCAGAGGGAGAGCCAGAGGGAGAGCGAGAGGGAGAGCGAGAGGGAGAGCGAGAGGGAGAGCGAGAGTGAGAGGAAGCCAGAGGGAGAGCCAGAGGGAGAGCGAGAGGGAGAGCGAGAGGAAGCAAGAGGAAGCGAGAAGGAGAGCGAGAGAGGGAGCGAGGGAGAGTAAAAGGAAGCAAGAGAAAGCAAGAGAGGAAGCGAAAGGGAGAGCGAGAGGAAGCGAGAGGGAGAGCAAAAGGGAGAGCGAGAGGAAGCGAGAGGGAGAGCTTTCCTGTTATTTTTTATTTACATTTTTTATTTTATTTATATTTATTTTTTTATCTTAACTATATTTATTTTAGTTTACACAATGAATTGTTTGTATCTCTTCTCACATTATAATGCTTTATTCTTTGGCAATATTATTTCTGACATTCATGCCAAAAAAGCAATTAGAGAGAGAGAGAGAGAGAGAGAGAGAAAGAGAGAAAGAGAGAGAGAGAGACAGAGAGAGACAGAGAACGAGCGAGAGAAAGACAGAGAGAGAGAGAAAGAGAGACAGAGAGAGAGAGAGAGAGAGAGAGAGAGACAGAGAGAGACAGAGAGCGAGCGAGAGAAAGACAGAGAGAGAGAGAAAGAGAGACAGAGAGAGAAAGAGAGAGAGAAAGAGAGAGACACAAAGAAAGAGAGAGAGAGAGAGAGAGAGAGAGAGACTAAAAATGGGAAGGTGCAGTCGTGGATATCCACCAGCAGAGTGTAGAGTCGAGCACAGCCAGAGGAATAGCAGCCAGGAGAACTACGTCACCTTCAGCCTACAGGGGAAGAAAAAAACGGCAGGGTAAAGAAGGAGAGGGTAAAGAGGGAGAGGGTAAAGAGGGAGAGGGTAAAGAAGGAGAGGGTAAAGAGGGAGAGGGTAAAGAGGGAGAGGGTAAAGAAGGAGAGGGTAAAGAAGGAGAGGGTAAAGAAGGAGAGGGTAAAGAAGGAGAGGGTAAAGAAGGAGAGGGTAAAGAAGGAGGAGAGGGTAAAGAGGGAGAGGGTAAAGAAGGAGAGGATAAAGAAGGAGAGGGTAAAGAAGGAGAGGGTAAAGAAGGAGAGCGTAAAGAAGGAGAGGGTAAAGAATGAGAGGGTAATGAGGGAGAGGGTAAAGAAGGAGAGGGTAATGAGGGAGAGGGTAAAGAAGGAGAGGGTAAAGAAGGAGAGGGTAAAGAAGGAGAGGGTAAAGAGGGAGAGGGTAAAGAAGGAGAGGGTAAAGAAGGAGAGGGTAAATAAGGAGAGGGTAAAGAAGGAGAGGGTAATGAGGGAGAGGGTAAAGAAGGAGAGGGTAAAGAGGGAGAGGGTAAAGAAGGAGAGGGTAAAGAAGGACAGGGTAAAGAAGGAGAGGGTAAATAAGGAGAGGGTAAAGAAGGAGAGGGTAAAGAAGGAGAGGGTAATGAGGGAGAGGGTAAAGAATGAGAGGGTAATGAGGGAGAGGGTAAAGAAGGAGAGGGTAATGAGGGAGAGGGTAAAGAGG
>JABXJD010000476.1:0-40000 GCA_013375575.1 Percina caprodes | reverse complement strand
CAATAAGGGGCACACTCTGGACTTGATTGTTTCCAAGGGTCTGAACATTTCCAAGGTTGTGGTGACTGACGTTGCTCTGTCTGATCATTCCTGTGTTTTCTTTAACGGCTCTATCTCTGTGCCCAAAAGTGTCCAAACAAAGATAATCAGAAAACGGTTTATCACTGAAAACACCAGTGAAAAATTTACTCAGCTTTTCTCCGCCGCACCCGCCCCCCCTGGGCTCTCAGTCACTGACCTTGTAGATCATTTCAACTGTAAAATTACAAATGTTATTGATGCCATTGCTCCCACTAAGGTCAAAGTTGTCTCTGGTAAGAAAAGGTCTCCATGGAGAAATGTCCCACTGGTGAGAACAGAGAAAAGAGAGTGTCGAAAAGCTGAACGAAGGTGGCGAAAAACAAATCTCATGGTCCATTATAACACCTATAAAGAGAGACTTCGCATTTATAATTTGGAACTGAGGAATGCAAGGCGGTCCTTCTTCTCTGATATTATCTCTAGAAACAATAATAATTCACGTGCTTTGTTTGCTACTGTCGATAGGTTAACAAACCCTCCAGTACCAGTAGCATCTGAACTTTTATCTTCCAAGGCCTGCAATGACTTTGCCTCCTTCTTCAAAGAAAAAATTCAAAAGATTAGACAAACAGTCAGTGCCTCCATATCAAGTACAGGATGTGTGTTGTCACAGTGTTCAAGCAGAACTAGTTCCAATATGACTGAGTTTCATGCGATCAACCATAAAAACCTGGAGGACATTATACAACATCTGAAAACTTCCTCCTGTTGCCTTGATATTCTACCAACGGGTGTTTTCAAAAATGTCTTGAATTGTTTGTCTTCTGATCTTCTACAGATTGTGAACACATCTCTTCTTTCAGGAATCTTTCCACAGGCCTTGAAAACTGCAGTAATCAAGCCACTCTTAAAAAGAACAATCTAGACACATCCCTAATGAGCAACTATAGGCCAATATCAAACCTTCCGTTCTTAAGTAAAATCATTGAAAAAGCAGTTTTTCAACAACTCAATTATTTCTTGTCACTAAACAACAGCTTTGATACCTTTCAGTCGGGCTTCCGACCACACCACAGCACTGAGACGGCTCGTTAAGGTCTTTAATGACATCCACCTTAACACAGATAATGGCAAAATTTCAGTCTTAGTATTACTTGATCTCAGTGCTGCATTTGATACGGTCGACCACGACATATTACTAGACCGATTGGAAAACTGGGTTGGTCTTTCTGGCTCAGTACTAAACTGGTTTGAATCTTACTTACAGAATAGGGATTACTTTGTGTCAATAGGTAATTATACATCTGAGCGTACAAATATGACGTGTGGAGTTCCCCAAGGCTCCATTCTGGGGCCTCTTCTGTTTAACATCTACATGCTTCCACTGGCTCAGATTATGGAAAACAACAAAATAAGTTACCATAGTTATGCGGATGACACACAAATTTACATAACCTTATCGCCAGGGACTATAGTCCAATACAAAAACTGACTAAGTGTATTGAACAAATTAACGGCTGGATGTGCCAAAACTTTCTGAAATTAAATGAGGGAAAAACTGAGGTGGTTGTTTTTGGAGCAAAAGAGGAAAGATTAAAAGTTTGCGCTCAGCTTCAAACAACAATGTTAAAAACAACAGACAAAGCCAGAAATCTTGGTGTAATCATGGACTCTGACCTGAATTTTAACAGCCATATAAAGACAATTACAAAGTCAGCCTATTATCACCTTAAGAATATATCAAGGGTTAAAGGACTTATGTGTCAACAGGATTTGGAAAAACTTGTCCATGCTTTCATCTTCAGTAGACTTGACTACTGTAACGGGTCTTTACAGGTCTCCCTAAAAAATCAATCAGACAGCTGCAGCTGATTCAGAACGCTGCTGCTCGAGTCCTCACTAAGACCAAGAAACTGGATCACATCACTCCAGTTCTGAAGTCCTTACACTGGCTTCCTGTGCCCCAAAGAATTGATTTCAAAGTTCTTTTGCTAGTTTATAAATCACTAAACGGTTTAGGGCCAAAATACATTTCTGATCTGCTAGTACACTATGACCCCCCCAGACCTCTAAGGTCATCTGGGACAGGTCTACTGTCTGTTCCTAGAGTCAGAACTAAACAGGGGGAAGCAGCGTTCAGTTTCTATGCTCCTCATATCTGGAATAAACTCCCAGAAACCTGCAGGTCTGCTGCTACTCTTAGTTCTTTTAAATCAATGCTGAAGACCTTTCTTTTCGATGTTGCCTTTCTTTAAATTATGTTCATTTCTTTCTTTTATACTGCACTGTAACTTTTATTCTTGTGTTTTATTTGTTTTACTTTCTTTTAACTGTTTTTGTGTAAAGCACTTTGAATTGCCCTGTTGCTGAAATGTGCTATATAAATAAAGCTGCCTTGCCTTGCCTTGCCTAGTAGTAGATGTAGTACACTAGTAGTAGATGTAGTACACTAGTGGTAAATGTAGTACACTAGTGGTAAATGTAGTTCACTAGTAGTAGATGTAGTTCACTAGTAGTAGATGTAGTACACTAGTAGTACACTAGTAGTAGATGTAGTACACTAGTAGTACACTAGTAGTAGATGTAGTACACTAGTAGTACACTAGTAGTAGATGTAGTACACTAGTAGGCCTAGTAGATGTAGTACACTAGTAGTAGATGTAGTACACTAGTAGTAGATGTAGTACACTAGTAGTACACTAGTAGTAGATGTAGTACACTAGTGGTAAATGTGGTAAATGTAGTGCACTAGTGGTAGATGTAGTACACTAGTAGTAGATGTAGTACACTAGTAGGCCTAGTAGATGTAGTACATTAGTAGTAGATGTAGTACACTAGTGGTAAATGTGGTAAATGTAGTACACTAGTGGTAGATGTAGTACACTAGTGGTAGATGTAGTACACTAGTAGTAGATGTAGTAGACTTGTAGTAGATGTAGTACATTAGTAGTAGATGTAGTAGACTTGTAGTAGATGTAGTACACTAGTAGTAGATGTAGTAGATGTAGTAGACTTGTAGTAGATGTAGTACACTAGTAGTAGATGTAGTAGATGTAGTAGACTTGTAGTAGATGTAGTACACTAGTAGTAGATGTAGTAGATGTAGTACACTAGTAGTAGATGTAGTACACTAGCAGTAGATGTAGTACACTAGCGGTAAATGTAGTACACTAGCGGTAAATGTAGTACACTAGCGGTAAATGTAGTACACTAGCGGTAAATGTAGTACACTAGTAGTAGATGTAGTAGATGTAGTACACTAGTAGTAGATGTAGTACACTAGTAGTAGATGTAGTAGATGTAGTACACTAGTAGTAGATGTAGTACACTAGTAGTAGATGTAGTACACTAGTAGTAGATGTAGTAGATGTAGTACACTAGTAGGAGATGTAGTACACTAGTAGTACACTAGTAGGAGATGTAGTACACTAGTGGTAGATGTAGTACACTAGTAGTAAATGTAGTACACTAGCGGTAAATGTAGTACACTAGCGGTAAATGTAGTACACTAGTAGTAGATGTAGTAGATGTAGTACACTAGTAGTAGATGTAGTAGATGTAGTACACTAGTAGTAGATGTAGTACACTAGTAGTAGATGTAGTAGATGTAGTACACTAGTAGGAGATGTAGTACACTAGTAGTACACTAGTAGGAGATGTAGTACACTAGTGGTAGATGTAGTACACTAGCGGTAGATGTAGTACACTAGTAGTAAATGTAGTACACTAGTGGTAAATGTAGTACACTAGTGGTAAATGTAGTACACTAGTAGTAGATGTAGTAGATGTAGTACACTAGTAGTAGATGTAGTACACTAGTAGTAGATGTAGTACACTAGTAGTAGATGTAGTAGATGTAGTACACTAGTAGTAGATGTAGTACACTAGTAGTACACTAGTAGGAGATGTAGTACACTAGTGGTAAATGTAGTACACTAGTGGTAGATGTAGTACACTAGTGGTAGATGTAGTACACTAGTAGTAGATGTAGTACACTTGTAGTACACTAGTAGTAGATGTAGTACACTAGTAGTAGATGTAGTACACTAGTAGTAGATGTAGTTCACTAGTGGTAAATGTAGTTCACTAGTAGTAGATGTAGTTCACTAGTAGTAGATGTAGTACACTAGTAGTAGATGTAGTACACTAGTAGTAGATGTAGTACACTAGTAGTACACTAGTAGTAGATGTAGTACACTAGTAGTACACTAGTAGTAGATGTAGTACACTAGTAGTACACTAGTAGTAGATGTAGTACACTAGTGGTAAATGTGGTAAATGTAGTGCACTAGTGGTAGATGTAGTACACTAGTAGTAGATGTAGTACACTAGTAGGCCTAGTAGATTTAGTACATTAGTAGTAGATGTAGTACACTAGTGGTAAATGTGGTAAATGTAGTACACTAGTGGTAGATGTAGTACACTAGTGGTAGATGTAGTACACTAGTAGTAGATGTAGTAGACTTGTAGTAGATGTAGTACACTAGTAGTAGATGTAGTAGACTTGTAGTAGATGTAGTACACTAGTAGTAGATGTAGTAGATGTAGTAGACTTGTAGTAGATGTAGTACACTAGTAGTAGATGTAGTAGATGTAGTAGACTTGTAGTAGATGTAGTACACTAGTAGTAGATGTAGTAGATGTAGTAGACTTGTAGTAGATGTAGTACACTAGTAGTACACTAGTAGTAGATGTAGTACACTAGTAGGCCTGGTAGATGTAGTACATTAGTAGTAGATGTAGTACACTAGTAGTACACTAGTAGTAGATGTAGTACACTAGTGGTAAATGTGGTAAATGTAGTACACTAGTGGTAGATGTAGTACACTAGTGGTAGATGTAGTACACTAGTAGTAGATGTAGTAGACTTGTAGTAGATGTAGTACACTAGTAGTAGATGTAGTAGACTTGTAGTAGATGTAGTACACTAGTAGTAGATGTAGTAGATGTAGTAGACTTGTAGTAGATGTAGTACACTAGTAGTAGATGTAGTAGATGTAGTACACTAGTAGTAGATGTAGTAGATGTAGTAGACTTGTAGTAGATGTAGTACACTAGTAGTACACTAGTAGTAGATGTAGTACACTAGTAGGCCTGGTAGATGTAGTACATTAGTAGTAGATGTAGTACACTAGTAGTACACTAGTAGTAGATGTAGTACACTAGTAGTACACTAGTAGTAGATGTAGTACACTAGTGGTAGATGTAGTACACTAGTAGTACACTAGTAGTAGATGTAGTACACTAGTAGTAAATGTACTTAGTTACTCCTCTACTTTGTTTACATGTTTCTGGCGCAGCCGCAGTGAACACCACCTTTTATCTTCTCCACAAAGTGTTTTATTAACATTAATATTCGGTCATATGAACGTTAGCTCAACGCTAAAAACACAACAAGCAGGAAACTCACGCTGTCGACGTTCAGGACCCATTTCCCCGGTTCGGACACGGCACCGCCCGGCAACACCAGCTCCGCCAGCAGCACCGTCAGCACCAGCGCCGAGGACCAGAGTCCCGGCCCGGTCCTACCCGGTCCGGCCCGGCCCGGAACCGCGGAACGCGCCATTTGTGAGCGAGGAGGAAGAAGAAGACAGCAGCAGCGAAAGGCGACAACTCACAACAAGCTGGAATCTTCCGGGTTCCGGGTGACGTTGGCAGGGAAGGAATGGTGCTTTCAGGGACCGTGGGAAGTTAACATGTTGACATTGTGTAGATGTTGTGTGTTGATCCGTCAGTATCGGTGCCACCTACTCAAAATATCCCAATTTTAACACACGAATACGTTAAATTTGGACTTCAAATGGAGAACAGAACTGAGTTTGGAGTGAATAATCTGATTTTAATGGAAAATATTTCATACACAAATATCAATTTCTTAAAACATCCCCTTCTTTAATGCCTTTCTAAATGATATAATCCTGTTTAAACAATGCCTGAAACTACTTTTACATGAATACTCATGCAAACTCATTCCTTAATGTCTCCTGCTGAGTCCCTTGGTCTCTTTTCCCTTTATTTTTGTTTCGTTTTTTGGAAAACTTATCAATGTTGTTCTCCATGTTCAATTCATGTTGTAGATTTGACTGAATATGTTTGCAATGTGCCTTGTTGTATGTTCAATATGAATCTTTAATAAAAAACTAAAGTATCAGTGTCACGTCATCTCTTCTTTGACGATTTAAAAACAGCCTTTCCTACATTTCTGAAGCTTTATACGGCGTTTTCAAAGCTAGTGTTTTATATTAAAAAGTTAAAAACAATGTTGAGTAAGCAATTAATTAGCATTCCACTGCTAATTAAGGCTAATGTATACATTACATCAGGGCTGTAGTACTCAAGTCCGGTCTTGGACTCGAGTCCGGTCTTGGACTTGAGTCCGGTCTTGGACTCGAGACCGTTTTTCTGTGGTCTTGGACTTGTCTCGGACTCGCTAGTATTTGGACTCGGACTTGTCTTGGCCGCTGGTCTTGCCAAATAGGTGTCTTTATTATGTTGATAATAATATTGGAGGGAAAGTGAAACCCAAAATGATTGTCTTGATACCTCTTTGGACTCGGTCTTGACTTGGACTCGACTAGTCCTGGTCTTGGACTTGTCTCGGCCACTGGTCTTGCCAGTTATGGCTTTTGGTCTGGACCGAGTCCAGGTGTCTTTATTATGTTGATAATAATATTGGAGGGAAAGTGAAACCCAAAATGATTGTCTTGATACTGTCATGCATAAGACCTTTTTTTTCTGTCTTGGACTCGGTCTTGACTCGGTCTCAAACCATTTTGGACTTGGTGTTGACTTGGACTCGATTAGTCCTGGTCTTGCACTTGTCTTGGACTCAACAAAAGGTGGACTTGACTACAGCCCTGCATCACATTGACACCCACCCATCCTTCTAAAGGTCAGGTCACATCAGGAAGGGTATACGCCGTTATCATCAGGAATGAATGGGTCAGTGGTTGATATCTAATCTCTAACATAACCTGCTCCCAAGAAGGTTAGGTGTTATGCATTAGTTACCACGGCGATTTAACCCGGTAACAAGTGATGCACTAAACCCCTGGGTTGAACCTCAAGTTACCTTGTTAACACCAAATCTTGCTTTGTAGTACAGGTCTCTGCTGACTGTGACCACAAGATGGCGCTTGTGTATCAATACATTGAAGTGGTTGAAGTGGATAATAAGAAGGAATACCAAGGCCGAGTACATGGGGGCAAGGCTGCGTTTATTTAGCTTCACAGTTCAGTCACATCACATGTCACCTGGAAGTACAGTGTGTTTAATCAACACAAATTGAGTATAATTGAAAACATGTATTTACATTTTAAATCTAAATTGGCCCCTTTGCAAATATGGTACATAGGCGACATGCATGGCAGAGCAATGAGGAGGACCAAAGAAGGCATGTAAACAGTATTTATCTTTATGGAACTGCAACTTTTGTCTTTTTGAATGTGTTATTGATCTGCTTTGAAAATGTAGAAGACTTAAAATGATGGCTGACAATATTTCAAGCAAGTGGTAAAACATTAACAACTCCATCAGCTTTCTTTCCTTCATCACCACTATTCATCTTGTTTTCATCATGCAAAAAAAGAATATAGTTAAACATATACACTTGTCTAATGTGGCAATACGTGTTTATCATGAATAAGGCAAGCTAACGGCTAACGCACATCTTTTCTTGGTACACGTGCAGTTTAGTGTCCCAAATTCCCTGTAACGTAACACCATTTGTGCGCGTCCTATCCTCTGACCAATCGGCTGTCCTAACTTTCACCACTCAAGGTCAAATGCCTAACCCCAACCAATCGGCGGGTCCTGGTGAGGCCAAAATGGAATTTGGGACAGTAAACTCAACACATTCTCACTCCCATCTCGTAAAATATGGACGCTTGCTCAGGTGCCTTTGTCGTTATATGACGTTAGTCTCCTTTAGCGTCTTATAACACGCTCTTGGTTGGGACTATCGGCGTCCCCTTTTGACGCTGTTAGGTTAAGGGAAAGCTCGTGGGCGGGCTTACGGTTCGGGAACGGGACGGTTAAGGACACGCTGGACACAAAGGGTTCTTTTTTTGTCACATCAGCCACTGTCCAAACGTCCATGTTTTACGAGTTGGATAGTGAGAACGGGTTGCTAACGACACACAAACCTCTTTTCTTTACCTGGACCTGCAGATTATATGATGCAACAACAGTTCACTCAGCAGGTTATACAGAATAATACAACAAATTATCCAAATCATCCTTATCATTTCAAATTCATTTCAGCAACACAGGTCCATATATACAGTATAAAACATGTAAAAACACAGACAGACCAGACAGAAGTTGTTTAAATTAATTACAAAGACAACTTTACCAATCTCTTTCTACCTAAAATCTTACCAGGAAAGGGAGAGAGTGTCTTCTGAGCCACGGGGAGGCTTTTATTGTGAAACATCAGTGCAGGACTTTCATAAGAATTTAAGATTTACAAGTTAATTCAAAAAAATCCTATGATAAATCGAGGAAGAGATCGAGGGACCCTGCCCGGAGGAAGCCCGAAAAAGCTACGTGGCTCCTCTCTCTCCATCCCATGGGCCCACCACCTGTGGGAGGAACCGCTGGGGTCGGGTGCGCTGCCATATGGGTGGCGGCGAAGGTCAGGGGCCTCGACGGACCAGACCTGGGCGGCAGAGGCTGGCTCTGGGGACGTGGAACGTCACCTCTCTGTGGGGGAAGGAGCCGGAACTTGTGCGGGAAGTGGAGCGCTACCAGTTAGATCTGGTGGGGCTTACCTCTACGCACAGTCTCGGTTCTGGAACCGTACTCCTGGATAGGGGTTGGACTCTGTCCTACTCCGGAGTTGCCCAGGTGTGAGGCGCCGGGCGGGTGTGGGGATACTCACAAGTCCCGGCTGAGCGCCGCTGCGTTGGAGTTTACCCGGTGGACGAGAGGGTCGCCCCTACGCCTGCGGGTGATGGGGGAAAACTCTGACTGAGTTCGGAGTATTCGGCCTTCTTGGAGACCTTGAATGGAGTCCTGTATGGGGCTCCAGTAGGGGACTCCATAGTTCTGCTGGGGGACTTCAACGCACACGTGGGTGATGATGGAGATACTTGAGAGGCGTGATTGGGAGGAACGGCCTCCTGATCTAAACCAGAGTGGTTGTCTGTTGTTGGACTTCTGTGCTAGTCATGGATTGTCCATCACAAACACCATGTTCGAACATAGGGATGCTCATAAGTGTACGTGGTACCAGAGCACCCTAGGCCAAAGGTCAATGATCGATTTTATAATCATTTCATCTGATCTGAGGCCGTATGTTTTGGACACTCGGGTGAAGAGAGGGGCAGAGCTGTCAACTGATCACCATCTGGTGGTGAGTTGGGTCAGGGGTGGGGAAGACTCTGGACAGACCTGGTAAACCCAAACGGGTAGTGCGGGTGAATTGGGAACGTCTGGAGGAGGCCCCTGTCCGACGGACTTTCAACTCACACCTCCGGCGGAGCTTTTCGGGCATCCCTGTGGAGGCTGGGGGCATTGAACCTGAGTGGACAATGTTCAAAGCTTCCATTGCTGAAGCTGCGGCGGCGAGCTGTGGTCATAGGGTCTTAGGTGCCTCAAGGGGCGGTAACCCACGAACACCCTGGTGGACACCGGTGGTCAGGGAAGCCGTCCGACTGAAGAAGGAGTCTTTCCGGGATATGTTATCCCGGAGGACTCGGAGGCAGTTGCAGGGTACCGACGGGCCGGGGCTGCAGCCTCTGCCGTGACAGAGGCAAAGCAGCGGGTGTGGGAGAAGTTCGGAGAAGACATGGAGAAGGACTTTCGGTCGGCACCAAGATGCTTCTGGAAAACCGTTCGCCACCTTAGGAGGGGGAAGCGAGGAATCATCCAAGCTGTATACAGTAAGGATGGGACGTTGTTGACCTCAACTGGGGAGGTAATAGAGCGGTGGAAGGAGCACTTTGCTAGAGGATGATGGGGGATTGTCGTCAATTTCCCTGGTGGAAGTCGCTGAGGTAGTCAAACAACTCCACAGCGGCAAAGCCCCAGGGATTGATGAGATCCGTCCAGAAATGCTGAAAGCTCTGGGTGTGGAGGGGATGTCTTGGTTGACACGCCTCTTCAACATTGCGTGGAAGTCCGGGACGGTGCCTAAGGAGTGGCAGACCGGGGTGGTGGTTCCCTATTCAAAAAGGGGACCAGAGGGTGTGTGCCAATTACAGGGTATCACACTTCTCAGCCTCCCTGGTAAAGTCTACTCCAAGGTGCTGGAAAGGAGGGTTCAGCCAATAGTCGAACCTCGGATTGAAGAGGAACAATGTGGATTCCGTCCTGGCCGTGGAACAACGGATCAGATCTTCACTCGCAAGGATCTTGGAGGGGCCTGGGAGTATGCCCAACCAGTCTACATGTGTTTTGTGGATCTGGAGAAGGCGTATGACCGGGTCCCCGGGAGAAATTGTGGGAGGTGCTGCGGGAGTATGGGGTGAGGGTCCCTTCTCAGGGCCATCCAATCTCTGTATGACCAAAGCGAGAGCTGTGTCCGGGTTCTCGGCAGTAAGTCGGACTCGTTCCAGGTGAGGTTGGCCTCCGCCAGGGCTGCGCTTTGTCACCAATCCTGTTTGTAATATTTATGGACAGGATATCGAGGCGTAGTCGGGCGGGAGTGGTTGCAGTTCGGTGGGCTCGGGATCTCATCGCTGCTTTTTGCAGATGATGTGGTCTTGATGGCGTCATCGGCCTGTGACCTCCAGCACTCACTGGATCGGTTCGCAGCCGAGTGTGAAGCGGCTGGGATGAGGATCAGCACCTCTAAATCTGAGGCCATGGTTCTCAGCAGGAAACCGATGGAGTGCTTTCTTCGGGTAGGGAGTGAGTCCTTACCCCAAGTGAAGGAGTTTAAGTACCTTGGGGTCTTGTTCGCGAGTGAGGGGACTATGGAGCGTGAGATTGGTCGGAGAATCGGAGCAGCTGGTGCGGTATTACATTCAGTTTATCGCACCGTTGTGACGAAAAGAGAGCTGAGCCAGAAGGCAAAGCTTTCGATCTACCGCCAATTTTCGTTCCTACCCTCACCTATGGTCATGAAGGCTGGGTCATGACCGAAAGAACGAGGTCCAGGGTACAAGCGCCGAAATGGGTTTCCTCAGGAGGGGGCTGGCGTCTCCCTTAGAGATAGGGTGAGAAGCTCAGTCATCCGAGAGGAGCTCGGATTAGAGCCGCTGCTCCTTCGCGTCGAAAGGAGCCAGTTGAGGTGGTTCGGGCATCTGGTAAGGATGCCTCCAGGGCGCTCCCTAGGGAGGTGTTCCAGGCACGTCCAGCTGGGAGGAGGCCTCGGGGAAGACCCAGGACTAGGTGGAGAGATTATATCTCCAACCTGGCCTGGGAACGCCTCGGGATCCCCCAGTCGGAGCTGGTTGATGTGGCTCGGGAAAGGGAAGTTTTGGGGTCCCCTACTGGAGCTGCTGCCCCCGCGACCCGATACCGGATAAGCGGATGAAGATGGATGGATGGATGGAAGTTAATTCATATATTTGAGGGAGTCTGTGGATCCTGTCCCAGGAGAGCATCAAACCCTGTTCCCTGCGTTCTGATATCTTGTTTTATGCCCTAATACATGATGAAATTATCTTTATTTACTTTCACTTGAGCCCAACGTCCAAATCGTTTTGATGAGTTTTAACATTGCGGCCGAACCCAGACCCAGCTGGTCCACCCGAGTCCACCTGATAACGTGATATTATCCCACACCTGAACTGCTCTGGTTTGGCTGTCTGAGAGCCGAGCCGTCCATCTGGCTGTGAGATCCTACTCTGGGCCCTGCGCTCCTCCTGCCTCTTCACCCAGCAAGTCGTCAGCACCACCCAGGTGATCCAGCTCCATCTTGTCCTCTGGTCTTGGCGTCTGCCCTCTGCTGGCCTAGAGAAACATGACAGGAAATGTCTTAGGTACCTTTTTCTTCTCCAAAAGAGATCCGCTGCTCTTACAACACAGGGTTAGTGACCAGTACAAAGCAGCGTGGAGGCCAGTTAAAATGTTACTTCTTTTTTATATCAGCATCTTATTCAGTCTCTCTGTCAAACCCGGTGCCGGATAATTAGATTTGTTGAGTGCTGCTTGGGTCGGGACAAGAGGAATTAGTGGAAGAGATGACAGAAGTTATAGAAGAAGCACGTCACAGCAGAGTGATGGAAAAGGACAGAACAGATCTTCAGATACAGTATTAGGGGACCACTAAGGTCTAAAAGAGACTTCAGATACAGTATTAGGGGACCACTAAGGTCTATATAAATTGATACATAGAAGTGTATATTGTGTGTAGTGTGTAGTGTGTGTGTGTGTAGTACCTTGACGTAGCAAAACAGGGCAGCAGCGGACACGAGCACCAGCAGCACCAGGACCACCAGTCTGATGACCAGATGTGTTACAGAGGCTGAAACACATTAACAATCATTCTGGATGGACGCTCATATGGATGTTATACTTCTTTTTTAACCCAGGAGGACAACACGAGGGTTAAACAGACATCAGCAACCTTAAATCCACCTTCATATGGACGTTATACTTGGTCCCAGTTTTCATGGCTTTTATCCATCCTTTCATTCATGAGATTATTGGGACCAGTAGCAGGAAACATTGTGTTTTCATACATGGAAACAGTTGGCACCTCATGACTCTTTATCTAATCTAGACAAATAATACTTTGATGCATGTATTCCATGCAGTCATTTGATCTAGATTGTCTATAAAGTTACCTGCGAAAGAGAGATGGAGCGGCCGGCTCTCAGAAGAGAAGTTATGGGAGAAAACATAGAGGTGGTAAACACAGCGGTACTCCCCCCGGTGGGTGGGGTCTGCAGCAGAGAACAGGAAGTGGGCCGAGTGATTGACAGCTGGCAGGGTGTAGTTCTTCTGCTCTGGGTCGGGGTGGGGACGATGAGCTGGAAGGAGCCTCCTGGGTACTGGGGCAGGATGGAGCAGCTGATGGTGAAGTGGGAGCCCATGAGCACTCGCAGTCCCTGCTGC
Organism: Percina caprodes; assembly: GCA_013375575.1. Taxonomy (NCBI): domain Eukaryota; kingdom Metazoa; phylum Chordata; class Actinopteri; order Perciformes; family Percidae; genus Percina; species Percina caprodes. The sequence continues at coordinate 26,970 of JABXJD010000476.1, read as the reverse complement.
GTGGCCTCAGAAACCCCGTCAATGTGGGTGGAGAAGGAGATGTTTGGCTGAGCCAGCAAATCTGGACGAGAAATGAAGACCACATATCAAGAATCTAAGATTCTACCATCATCGTCTTTGTTTTGTTAAAGTGAGGAAAGTAAAATGTGTTTCACCCAGCTCTAACGGGGGTGGGGGGGGACATCTAAGGTCTATATAAAAGAGACTTCAGATTCAGTATTAGGGGACGACTAATTAAAATATAATAATAACTCAATGCTGCCTTTTCATTTCCCATAATCCTATGCATTGCTGCGTGCACCTGCAACCATGTGGCACTGTCAGATGGAGTGTAAAACTAAGCTCTTATTCTTGATGACTTCTCCTGGATCTACTTTAGCGTGGATGGTACGTCGTTAGGACGCTTTGAACAAAAGCATCTGTGAAATGTAAATGTAAGAGAAAAGACTGAGATTACAGTTATAGCTGAAGTATTGTTGGTGTGGTGTTACCTGAGCAGATGATCTCCAGGATGGAACGGGAAAGGGAATCCTCCGAAAATATACACTCTCTAACAGCAGACGTGGATTGAAGACAGGTTGAGCTAATTGATATTCCTCTGTACAACTCCATCTCTTTCCTCTCTGTTGTAACAGCAGAGCCACAGTCAAGATGTCTACACACTACATCTGCTGCCTTTAGGTTCCAGGCAGAATCTTTAACATCCACTTTACGCCACTCTCCATCTTTCTTCATCTCCAGTTCACCGGCACAGCGACTGGATCCTCTCACCAACTGGAAATAATCGGGCTCTGAGCAGACAAGAGTAATTATTAAAAATAGATCATGTCACATTTATTAAAATAGAAACTCAACTCAAAGCTACAGCTCCTCTCCTCTACCTGAGCAGGTGAGTCCAGCAGCTTTGCCAGAAGAGCAGGTGTTTCTATCTGAGCTGTCACAGTCCAGCAGAGCAGACTCATGGCCTCTACACTGGAACTCTTTGGTCCACACTGGAGCCTCCATGTCTCCATAGAGCGCCCCCTGGAGGACTGAAGGAGCCCCACAGCCAAGCTCCCTGCAGACCACCTCTGCATCCTGCAGGTCAAAGTCTTCTTCACACACTGAGGACCAGGACTGGGTAGACTGGTTAGACTTTACCTCCAGTCTGCCTGAACACAGACTAGTCCCATTCACCAGCCTGACAGAGTCTGGAGAAGAGAAAGAGAGAGAGAGAATTGAAAGTGTATAAAAGGATGGCATACCAAAATAACAGTAACACATTATAGCGCTACCAGTTGCGTGTTTTTGTTATTGTTGCTAGGCAACCACCAAATCTCCAGCTTTGGCCACTTTTTCTCTCTGAATTGAAGTTTTTTTCAACTCAAAGGGTTCAGGACACTCCTGCAAAAATGCTCACAGAAGGGAAAATTATGAGGCGCTCAGCAACGCAAAAGCACAGAGCAAAACGCTTCACTTTTCTTGAAAAAGCCGCCCAAGGCTGATAAACGCTCTGTCTGATCGGGGCCTTAGGTCGCCCAACCAAAAAACATCAAATGTCCAACGTATCAGGCTGCTCATGAACCATACAGCTGTAGGTAACATACTGCTGCTGGATCAAAGCGCTGTGGACTGCTTAGGGAAGACACAGCACTTTCATATTCGTACTGAACAGACAAATCTGATTCAGATAACTTAAAGGTCCCATGGCATGAAAATTTCACATTATGAGTTTTTTTAACAATGAGTTCCCCCAGCCTGCCTATGGTCCCTCAGTGGCTAGAAATGGTGATAGGTGTAAACCGAGCCCTGGGTATCCTGCTCTGCCTTCTAAAAAATGAAAGCTCAGATGGGCCGATCTGGAACCTCCCCTTATGAGGTCATAATTGGCAAGGTTACCTCCCCTTTCTCTTCTTTGCCCGCCCAGAGAATTTGCCCCCCCCATGAGAGAGAGACATTATGGCTTTCAAATGAGCAACGTGGCAGTTGGTCAAGGCCACAGCCCCAGTCTCCACCCCGCGTCCTCAAAAGCTACAGACTCAGAAATGGCACATACTAAGGAAAGGTCATTTTGGGACTGGATCTAGTGGCTGTACTTCTGCACCAAGGCTAGATTTCGGAAAAAAAGAGACTTCAGATACAGTATTAGGGGACCACTAAGGTCTATATGAAGAGACTTCAGATACAGTATTAGGGGACCACTAAGGTCTATATGAAGAGACTTCAGATACAGTATTAGGGACCACTAAGGTCTATATAAAAGAGACTTCAGATACAGTGTTAGGGGACCGCGAAGGTCTATATAAAAGACTTCAGATACAGTATTAGGGGACCACTAAGGTCTATATAAAAGAGACTTCAGATACAGTATTAGGGACAACTAAGGTCTATATAAAAGAGACTTCAGATACAGTATTAGGGGACCACTAAGGTCTATATAAAAGACTTCAGATACAGTATTAGGGGATCACTAAGGTCTATATAAAGAGACTTCAGATACAGTATTAGGGGACCACTAAGGTCTATATAAAATAGACTTCAGATACAGTATTAGGGACCACTAAGGTCTATATAAAGAGACTTCAGATACAGTATTAGGGGACCACTAAGGTCTATATAAAAGAGACTTCAGATACAGTATTAGGGGACCACTAAGGTCTATATAAAGAGACTTCAGATACAGTATTAGGGGACCACTAAGGTCTATATAAAAGAGACTTCAGATACAGTATTAGGGGACCACTAAGGTCTATATAAAAGACTTCAGATACAGTATTAGGGGACCACTAAGGTCTATATAAAAGACTTCAGATACAGTATTAGGGGACCACTAAGGTCTATATAAAAGAGACTTCAGATACAGTATTAGGGACCACTAAGGTCTATGTAAAATAGACTTCAGATACAGTATTAGGGACCACTAAGGTCTATATAAAAGAGACTTCAGATACAGTATTAGGGGACCACTAAGGTCTATATAAAAGACTTCAGATACAGTATTAGGGACCACTAAGGTCTATATAAAAGAGACTTCAGATACAGTATTAGGGGACCACTAAGGTCTATATAAAAGACTTCAGATACAGTATTAGGGGACCACTAAGGTCTATATAAAAGACTTCAGATACAGTATTAGGGGACCACTAAGGTCTATATAAAAGAGACTTCAGATACAGTATTAGGGGACCACTAAGGTCTAAATAAAATAGACTTCAGATACAGTATTAGGGACCACTAAGGTCTATGTAAAAGAGACTTCAGATACAGTATTAGGGGACCACTAAGGTCTATATAAAAGACTTCAGATACAGTATTAGGGGACCACTAAGGTCTATATAAAAGAGACTTCAGATACAGTATTAGGGACCACTAAGGTCTATATAAAAGAGACTTCAGATACAGTATTAGGGGACCACTAAGGTCTATATAAAATAGACTTCAGATACAGTATTAGGGACCACTAAGGTCTATGTAAAAGAGACTTCAGATACAGTATTAGGGACCACTAAGGTCTATATAAAAGAGACTTCAGATACAGTATTAGGGGACCACTAAGGTCTATATAAAAGACTTCAGATACAGTATTAGGGACCACTAAGGTCTATATAAAAGAGACTTCAGATACAGTATTAGGGACCACTAAGGTCTATATAAAAGAGACTTCAGATACAGTATTAGGGGACCACTAAGGTCTATATAAAAGACTTCAGATACAGTATTAGGGACCACTAAGGTCTATATAAAAGAGACTTCAGATACAGTATTAGGGGACCACTAAGGTCTATATAAAATAGACTTCAGATACAGTATTAGGGACCACTAAGGTCTATATAAAGAGACTTCAGATACAGTATTAGGGGACCACTAAGGTCTATATAAAAGACTTCAGATACAGTATTAGGGGACCACTAAGGTCTATATAAAAGAGACTTCAGATACAGTATTAGGGGACCACTAAGGTCTATATAAAAGAGACTTCAGATACAGTATTAGGGGACCACTAAGGTCTATATAAAAGACTTCAGATACAGTATTAGGGGACCACTAAGGTCTATATAAAAGAGACTTCAGATACAGTATTAGGGGACCACTAAGGTCTATATAAAAGACTTCAGATACAGTATTAGGGGACCACTAAGGTCTATATAAAAGAGACTTCAGATACAGTATTAGGGGACCACTAAGGTCTATATAAAAGAGACTTCAGATACAGTATTAGGGGACCACTAAGGTCTATATAAAAGACTTCAGATACAGTATTAGGGGACCACTAAGGTCTATATAAAAGAGACTTCAGATACAGTATTAGGGGACCACTAAGGTCTATATAAAAGAGACTTCAGATACAGTATTAGGGACCACTAAGGTCTATATAAAAGAGACTTCAGATACAGTATTAGGGACCACTAAGGTCTATATAAAGAGACTTCAGATACAGTATTAGGGACCACTAAGGTCTATATAAAGAGACTTCAGATACAGTATTAGGGGACCACTAAGGTCTATATAAAGAGACTTCAGATACAGTATTAGGGACCACTAAGGTCTATATAAAAGACTTCAGATACAGTATTAGGGACCACTAAGGTCTATATAAAAGACTTCAGATACAGTATTAGGGACCACTAAGGTCTATATAAAAGAGACTTCAGATACAGTATTAGGGACCACTAAGGTCTATATAAAAGAGACTTCAGATACAGTATTAGGGGACCACTAAGGTCTATATAAAAGAGACTTCAGATACAGTATTAGGGACCACTAAGGTCTATATAAAAGACTTCAGATACAGTATTAGGGGACCACTAAGGTCTATATAAAAGAGACTTCAGATACAGTATTAGGGGACCACTAAGGTCTATATAAAAGAGACTTCAGATACAGTATTAGGGGACCACTAAGGTCTATATAAAATAGACTTCAGATACAGTATTAGGGACCACTAAGGTCTATATAAAGAGACTTCAGATACAGTATTAGGGGACCACTAAGGTCTATATAAAAGACTTCAGATACAGTATTAGGGGACCACTAAGGTCTATATAAAAGAGACTTCAGATACAGTATTAGGGACCACTAAGGTCTATATAAAAGAGACTTCAGATACAGTATTAGGGGACCACTAAGGTCTATATAAAATAGACTTCAGATACAGTATTAGGGACCACTAAGGTCTATATAAAGAGACTTCAGATACAGTATTAGGGACCACTAAGGTCTATATAAAAGAGACTTCAGATACAGTATTAGGGGACCACTAAGGTCTATATAAAAGACTTCAGATACAGTATTAGGGACCACTAAGGTCTATATAAAAGAGACTTCAGATACAGTATTAGGGACCACTAAGGTCTATATAAAAGAGACTTCAGATACAGTATTAGGGGACCACTAAGGTCTATATAAAAGAGACTTCAGATACAGTATTAGGGACCACTAAGGTCTATATAAAGAGACTTCAGATACAGTATTAGGGGACCACTAAGGTCTATATAAAAGACTTCAGATACAGTATTAGGGGACCACTAAGGTCTATATAAAAGAGACTTCAGATACAGTATTAGGGGACCACTAAGGTCTATATAAAAGACTTCAGATACAGTATTAGGGGACCACTAAGGTCTATATAAAAGAGACTTCAGATACAGTATTAGGGGACCACTAAGGTCTATATAAAAGAGACTTCAGATACAGTATTAGGGGACCACTAAGGTCTATATAAAAGACTTCAGATACAGTATTAGGGGACCACTAAGGTCTATATAAAAGAGACTTCAGATACAGTATTAGGGGACCACTAAGGTCTATATAAAATAGACTTCAGATACAGTATTAGGGACCACTAAGGTCTATAAAAGAGACTTCAGATACAGTATTATGGGACCACTAAGGTCTATATAAAGAGACTTCAGATACAGTATTAGGGACCACTAAGGTCTATATAAAGAGACTTCAGATACAGTATTAGGGGACCACTAAGGTCTATATAAAAGAGACTTCAGATACAGTATTAGGGACCACTAAGGTCTATATAAAAGACTTCAGATACAGTATTAGGGGACCACTAAGGTCTATATAAAAGACTTCAGATACAGTATTAGGGGACCACTAAGGTCTATATAAAAGAGACTTCAGATACAGTATTAGGGGACCACTAAGGTCTATATAAAAGAGACTTCAGATACAGTATTAGGGGACCACTAAGGTCTATATAAAGAGACTTCAGATACAGTATTAGGGACCACTAAGGTCTATATAAAAGACTTCAGATACAGTATTAGGGGACCACTAAGGTCTATATAAAAGAGACTTCAGATACAGTATTAGGGACCACTAAGGTCTATATAAAAGAGACTTCAGATACAGTATTAGGGGACCACTAAGGTCTATATAAATAGACTTCAGATACAGTATTAGGGACCACTAAGGTCTATAAAAGAGACTTCAGATACAGTATTAGGGACCACTAAGGTCTATATAAAAGACTTCAGATACAGTATTAGGGACCACTAAGGTCTATATAAAAGAGACTTCAGATACAGTATTAGGGACCACTAAGGTCTATATAAAAGAGACTTCAGATACAGTATTAGGGACCACTAAGGTCTATATAAAATAGACTTCAGATACAGTATTAGGGACCACTAAGGTCTATAAAAGAGACTTCAGATACAGTATTAGGGACCACTAAGGTCTATATAAAAGAGACTTCAGATACAGTATTAGGGGACCACTAAGGTCTATATAAAAGACTTCAGATACAGTATTAGGGACCACTAAGGTCTATATAAAGAGACTTCAGATACAGTATTAGGGACCACTAAGGTCTATATAAAAGAGACTTCAGATACAGTATTAGGGGACCACTAAGGTCTATATAAAAGACTTCAGATACAGTATTAGGGACCACTAAGGTCTATATAAAAGAGACTTCAGATACAGTATTAGGGGACCACTAAGGTCTATATAAAATAGACTTCAGATACAGTATTAGGGACCACTAAGGTCTATATAAAGAGACTTCAGATACAGTATTAGGGACCACTAAGGTCTATATAAAAGACTTCAGATACAGTATTAGGGGACCACTAAGGTCTATATAAAAGAGACTTCAGATACAGTATTAGGGGACCACTAAGGTCTATATAAAAGAGACTTCAGATACAGTATTAGGGGACCACTAAGGTCTATATAAAAGACTTCAGATACAGTATTAGGGGACCACTAAGGTCTATATAAAAGAGACTTCAGATACAGTATTAGGGGACCACTAAGGTCTATATAAAAGACTTCAGATACAGTATTAGGGGACCACTAAGGTCTATATAAAATAGACTTCAGATACAGTATTAGGGACCACTAAGGTCTATGTAAAAGAGACTTCAGATACAGTATTAGGGACCACTAAGGTCTATATAAAGAGACTTCAGATACAGTATTAGGGACCACTAAGGTCTATATAAAGAGACTTCAGATACAGTATTAGGGGCCCACTAAGGTCTATATAAAAGAGACTTCAGATACAGTATTAGGGACCATTAAGGTCTATATAAAAGATTTCAGATACAGTATTAGGGGACCACTAAGGTCTATATAAAAGACTTTAGATACAGTATTAGGGGACCACTAAGGTCTATATAAAAGAGACTTCAGATACAGTATTAGGGGACCACTAAGGTCTATATAAAAGAGACTTCAGATACAGTATTAGGGGACCACTAAGGTCTATATAAAGAGACTTCAGATACAGTATTAGGGACCATTAAGGTCTATATAAAAGACTTTAGATACAGTATTAGGGACCACTAAGGTCTATATAAAAGAGACTTCAGATACAGTATTAGGGGACCACTAAGGTCTATATAAAAGAGACTTCAGATACAGTATTAGGGGACCACTAAGGTCTATATAAAAGACTTCAGAGACAGTACTTGGGGACTACTATGGCCTATTTTAAAGCATCCAAAAAGCAGCATAGAATAGGATCTTTAATTCTGAGTCGGGTACATCCAGCCGTAGGTCTCCATTGCTGGCTGAATAAGATAACTTACTCAATGCTGCCTTTTCATTTCCCATAATCCTATGCATTGCTCCGTGCACCTGCAACCATGTGGCACTGTCAGATGGAGTGTAAAACTAAGCTCTTATTCTTGATGACTTCTCCTGGATCTACTTTAGCGTGGATGGTACGTCGTTTGGACGCTTTGAACAAAAGCATCTGTGAAATGTAAATGTAAGAGAAAAGACTGAGATTACAGTTATAGCTGAAGTATTGTTGGTGTGGTGTTACCTGAGCAGATGATCTCCAGGATGGAATCGGAAAGGGAATCCTCCCATAATCTACACTCTCTAACAGCAGACGTGGATTGAAGACAGGTTGAGCTAATGATCCATCTTCCTGTGTACCACTCCATCCTTTTCCTCCCTGTTGAAACAGCAGAGCCACAGTCAAGATGTCTACACACTACATCTGCTGCCTTTAGGTTCCAGGCAGAACCTCCAACATCCACTTTACGCCACTCTCCATCTTTCTTCATCTCCAGTTCACCGGCACAGCGACTGGATCCGTTCACCAACTGGAAATAATCGGGCTCTGAGCAGACAAGAGTAATTAGTAAAAATAGATCATGTCACATTTATTAAAATAGAAACTCAACTCAAAGCTACAGCTCCTCTCCTCTACCTGAGCAGGTGAGTCCAGCAGCTTTGCCAGAAGAGCAGGTGTTTCTATCTGAGCTGTCACAGTCCAGCAGAGCAGACTCATGGCCTCTACACTGGAACTCTTTGGTCCACACTGGAGCCTCCATGTCTCCATAGAGCGCCCCCTGGAGGACTGAAGGAGCCCCACAGCCAAGCTCCCTGCAGACCACCTCTGCATCCTGCAAGTCAAAGTCTTCTTCACACACTGAGGACCAGGACTGGGTAGACTGGTTAGACTTTATCTCCAGTCTGCCTGAACACAGACTAGTCCCATTCACCAGCCTGACAGAGTCTGGAGAAGAGAAGAGAGAGAGAGAATTGAAAGTGTATAAAAGGATGGCATAGCAAAATAACAGTAACACATTATAGCGCTACCAGTTGCGTGTTTTGTTATTCTTGCTAGGCAACCACCAAATCTCCAGCTTTGGCCACTTTTTCTCTCTGAATTGAAGTTTTTTCAACTCAAAGGGTTCAGGGCACTCCTGCAAAAATGTGCACAGAGGGGAAAATTATGAGGCGCTCAGCAACGCAAAAGCACAGAGCAAAACGCTTCACTTTTCTTGAAAAAGCCGCCCAAGGCTGATAAACGCTCTGTCTGATCGGGGCCTTAGGTCGCCCAACCAAAAAACATCAAATGTCCAACGTATCAGGCTGCTCATGAACCATACAGCTGTAGGTAACATACTGCTGCTGGATCAAAGCGCTGTGGACTGCTTAGGGAAGACACAGCACTTTCATATTCGCACTGAACAGACAAATCTGATTCAGATAACTTAAAGGTCCCATGGCATGAAAATTTCACATTATGAGTTTTTTTTAACAATGAGTTCCCCCAGCCTGCCTATGGTCCCTCAGTGGCTGGAAATGGTGATAGGTGTAAACCGAGCCCTGGGTATCCTGCTCTGCCTTTGAAAAAATGAAAGCTTAGATGGACCGATCTGGAACCTCCCCTTATGAGGTCATAATGGGTAAGGTTACCTACGCTTTCTCTGCTTTGCCCGCCCAGAGAGTTTGGCCCCCCCATGAGAGAGAGACATCATGGCTTTTAAATGAGCAAAGTGGCAGTTGGTCAAGGCCACACCCCCAGCCTCCACCTTTACCCCACCCCCACCCCGCGTCCTCAAAAGCTACAGACTCAGAAATGGCACATACTAAGGAAAGGTAATTTTGGGACTGGATCTAGTGGCTGTACTTCTGCACCAAGGTTGAATTTCGGAAAAAAAGAGACTTCAGTTACAGTATTAGGGGACCACTAAGGTCTATATAAAAGAGACTTCAGATACAGTATTAGGGGACCACTAAGGTCTATATGAAGAGACTTCAGATACAGTATTAGGGACCACTAAGGTCTATATAAAAGAGACTTCAGATACAGTATTATGGGACCACTAAGGTCTATATAAAGAGACTTCAGATACAGTATTACGGTCTATATAAAAGAGACTTCAGATACAGTATTAGGGGACCACTAAGGTCTATATAAAGAGACTTCAGATACAGTATTAGGGGACCACTAAGGTCTATAAAAAACTTCAGATACAGTATTAGGGGACCACTAAGGTCTATATAAAGAGACTTCAGATACAGTATTACGGTCTATATAAAAGAGACTTCAGATACAGTATTAGGGACCACTAAGGTCTATATAAAGAGACTTCAGATACAGTATTAGGGGACCACTAAGGTCTATATGAAGAGACTTCAGATACAGTATTAGGGACCACTAAGGTCTATATAAAAGAGACTTCAGATACAGTATTATGGGACCACTAAGGTCTATATAAAGAGACTTCAGATACAGTATTACGGTCTATATAAAAGAGACTTCAGATACAGTATAGGGGACCACTAAGGTCTATATAAAAGATACTTCAGATACAGTATTAGGGGACCACTAAGGTCTATAAAAAACTTCAGATACAGTATTAGGGGACCACTAAGGTCTATATAAAGAGACTTCAGATACAGTATTACGGTCTATATAAAAGAGACTTCAGATACAGTATTACGGACCACTAAGGCCTATATAAAGAGACTTCAGATACAGTATTAGGGGACCACTAAGGTCTATATAAAGAGACTTCAGATACAGTATTAGGGACCACTAAGGTCTATGTAAAAGACTTCAGATACAGTATTAGGGGACCACTAAGGTCTATATAAAAGAGACTTCAGATACAGTATTAGGGGACCACTAAGGTCTATATAAAAGACTTCAGATACAGTATTAGGGGACCACTAAGGTCTATATAAAGAGACTTCAGATACAGTATTAGGGGACCACTAAGGTCTATATAAAAGAGACTTCAGATACAGTATTAGGGACCACTAAGGTCTATATAAAAGACTTCAGATACAGTATTAGGGGACCACTAAGGTCTATATAAAAGACTTCAGATACAGTATTAGGGGACCACTAAGGTCTATATAAAAGACTTCAGATACAGTATTAGGGGACCACTAAGGTCTATATAAAGAGACTTCAGATACAGTATTAGGGACCACTAAGGTCTATATAAAAGAGACTTCAGATACAGTATTAGAGGACCACTAAGGTCTATATAAAGAGACTTCAGATACAGTATTAGGGACCACTAAGGTCTATATAAAAGACTTCAGATACAGTATTAGGGACCACTAAGGTCTATATAAAGAGACTTCAGATACAGTATTAGGGACCACTAAGGTCTATATAAAGAGACTTCAGATACAGTATTAGGGACCACTAAGGTCTATATAAAAGACTTCAGATACAGTATTAGGGGACCACTAAGGTCTATATAAAAAGACTTCAGATACAGTATTAGGGGACCACTAAGGTCTATATAAAATAGACTTCAGATACAGTATTAGGGACCACTAAGGTCTATATAAAAGAGACTTCAGATACAGTATTAGGGGACCACTAAGGTCTATATAAAAGACTTCAGATACAGTATTAGGGGACCACTAAGGTCTAAATAAAAGACTTCAGATACAATATTAGGGACCACTAAGGTCTATAGAAAAGATACTTCAGATACAGTATTAGGGGACCACTAAGGTCTATATAAAAGACTTCAGATACAGTATTAGGGGACCACTAAGGTCTATATAAAAGACTTCAGATACAGTATTAGGGACCACTAAGGTCTATATAAAAGACTTCAGACACAGTATTAGGGGACCACTAAGGTCTATATAAAAGAGACTTCAGATACAGTATTAGGGGACCACTATGGTCTATATAAAAGACTTCAGATACAGTATTAGGGGACCACTAAGGTCTATATAAAAGAGACTTCAGATACAGTATTAGGGACCACTAAGGTCTATATAAAAGAGACTTCAGATACAGTATTAGGGACCACTAAGGTCTATATAAAAGAGACTTCAGATACAGTATTAGGGACCACTAAGGTCTATATAAAAGAGACTTCAGATACAGTATTAGGGACCACTAAGGTCTATATAAAAGAGACTTCAGATACAGTATTAGGGACCACTAAGGTCTATATAAAAGAGACTTCAGATACAGTATTAGGGACCACTAAGGTCTATATAAAAGAGACTTCAGATACAGTATTAGGGGACCACTAAGGTCTATATAAAAGAGACTTCAGATACAGTATTAGGGGACCACTAAGGTCTATATAAAATAGACTTCAGATACAGTATTAGGGACCACTAAGGTCTATATAAAGAGACTTCAGATACAGTATTAGGGGACCACTAAGGTCTATATAAAAGACTTCAGATACAGTATTAGGGGACCACTAAGGTCTATATAAAAGACTTCAGATACAGTATTAGGGACCACTAAGGTCTATATAAAGAGACTTCAGATACAGTATTAGGGGACCACTAAGGTCTATATAAAAGACTTCAGATACAGTATTAGGGGACCACTAAGGTCTATATAAAAGAGACTTCAGATACAGTATTAGGGGACCACTAAGGTCTATATAAAATAGACTTCAGATACAGTATTAGGGACCACTAAGGTCTATAAAAGAGACTTCAGATACAGTATTAGGGACCACTAAGGTCTATGTAAAAGAGACTTCAGATACAGTATTAGGGACCACTGAGGTCTATATAAAAGAGACTTCAGATACAGTATTAGGGGCCCACTAAGGTCTATATAAAAGAGACTTCAGATACAGTATTAGGGACCATTAAGGTCTATATAAAAGACTTCAGATACAGTATTAGGGGACCACTAAGGTCTATATAAAAGACTTCAGATACAGTATTAGGGACCACTAAGGTCTATATAAAAGAGACTTCAGATACAGTATTAGGGGACCACTAAGGTCTATATAAAAGAGACTTCAGATACAGTATTATGGGACCACTAAGGTCTATATAAAGAGACTTCAGATACAGTATTACGGTCTATATAAAAGAAACTTCAGAAAGCGTATAAGGGGACCACTATGGTCTATACAAAGATACTTCAGATACAGTATTAGGGGACCAATAAGGTCTATATAAAGAGACTTCAGATACAGTATTACGGTCTATATAAAAGAGACTTCAGATACATTATTAGGGAACCACTAAGGTCTATATAAAGAGACTTCAGATACAGTATTAGGGGACCACTACGGTCTATATAAAAGAGACTTCAGATACAGTATTAGGGGACCACTAAGGTCTATATAAAAGAGACTTCAGATACAGTATTAGGGACCATTAAGGTCTATATAAAAGACTTCAAATACAGTATTAGGGGACCACTAAGGTCTATATAAAAGAGACTTCAGATACAGTATTAGGGGACCACTAAGGTCTATATAAAAGACTTCAGATACAGTATTAGGGGACCACTAAGGTCTATATAAAAGAGACTTTAGATACAGTATTAGGGGACCACTAAGGTCTATATAAAAGAGACTTTAGATACAGTATTAGGGGACCACAGCGTCTGCTTCTTACAGTGCAGACGCTTTGCTGCTTGCTCCTGCCTCTGCTTGCATATTTTTGCTGATAATCTTGCTTTTCCTCTGAGAGAAACTATGAGCAGCGGCTCTTGGATACCTATAAATCATTGGACTATACATTTTTTGTAGACATAGTAGGCTATTGCCATATTTTAACATTTTTCTGCATGAGCGTGGCCTACCAATAGCTCAAGCCTGTCCTACAGTGACTGTAGCTAAAGCTAATTAGCAGCAAGATGCCTCCTTTTTCTGTGGATGACTACTACAAACTCCTTCAGAAGATTGCACTTCTGGAAACCAAGGTTCACCTATTAGAAGTGAACGTGGAAGTAAACAGATCTTGTGGAAATGACACCACTTTACCATGGACCCAAAACAATGGACAAAAGCATGCTAACCCACGGCTAATTAGCACCAAGAAGACTACAAAGAAACAGGAGGGCTGTGGAACGGGTAAATCAACAAGTGGTAGTCCTCCCTGGAACTCGGCTGGTGCGAAGCCTAAGAGTAAATCATTTTCCTGGGAAATGGGAGGACGACTAACGGGCAGGGCACAGCGCCTTGAGATTTGTGATACGACCGGCTGGCCTGCATTATCATCCCAGCAGAGCGCCTCTTCAACCCCTGTACCTAGTCGGACACAGCCGTGGACAGCTGCAAAAGGGAAAATAAGCAACAAAATGCCTCCCCAACAACTTGATGTGCAAATAGATAACAGATTTGCTCCTCTGCTGCTGGACGATGGACAGCCATCTAATGACCGGGATTGCGTCTCATCGCCACACAGCAGGGTAAGGACCAAGAGCATTTCAAAAAGTAAAAAGCTAACAACAACTGGGCCTCAGACCCTGATTGTGGGTGACTCTGCTGTAAAAGATTTAAAAAACAGTAAAAACACCAAAATACTCTGTTTTCCCAAAGACACGGTGTCTGACTTGATCCAAAGAATCCCAGATATCATGGCAGAACACCCAACTGTGAAGAACATTATTCTGCATATAGGGTCGCATGATGTTGTAAAGCAACAGTCTGAATTGCAGAAACTGGACTTTATGGATCTGCTAAACCAAGTCAGCTCCTTAAGCGCAGACGTGTTTATCAGTTGGCCTATACCGCCAGTGAGAAGAGGAGCTGAGAGATTCAGCCGACTGTTGGCACTAAACAAATGGCTTTCAACTCAATGTATCGTCCATTCTCTGCAGTTCATTGACAATTTTAGCATTTTCTGGGAGCGCTTTCATCTTTTTAAAGCAGATGGACTTTTCCTTAACAAGCCAGGAGTAAAGCTGTTCACCTCTAACCTACTTTACTCTCTGCGCTACACATCTACTCCCTCCGTCAAGGACACAAGACAAGCCCAATCTAAACAAGAGGAAGACACAACAAAGTGCGGCAGTGATTCACCACAGCCCCCACCTGTGCACAGATTTGACCGTGGGAGACCAGAGAGCAGAGATACGGAACCTCAAATCTCCTTTTCACCCGTCCAGCACCCCTCAAACCCCCTACCAGCCCCGAATCCCTTGAGGAGCCATCGCTGTCTCAACTCACCCTTTCCCTCTTTCCCTCCCCCATGTTGGAGTTCAATGACAAGATGAAGCAGCTGGTAGTTATTGGAACCAAATTTACACCCCTGCCGTCCCCCATTGCTCAACCCCGGGCAAAAGTAAAACACCAGGCACCTCGGCCACCTTGTCACCAAACTCCTTCCCCCCGGACTGATAAGGACGCCGATCCAGCAAGCATTGACTGATATGTGCCGGGCCTAGGCTCCAGGACTAGTGATACTCATGACTTTTTCATAGACAAGCCCGGGCCCTGTGTTTTCAATTCTTCCTCAATTTATGTGGTGATAGGCAATAGAAAAAGGATGACAAATAAGCACTTAACTGCAAACTTAGCTAATTTAGCATCCATTCCTTGTCAGCCACAGCCTGTCCCAAAAAATGAGAACACACTAACACTAGCTTTACTAAACGTCAGGTCTTTGGCAGGAAAATCATTTCTAATCAATGATTTTATTATTAATCACAATCTAGATTTTATGTTTTTAACTGAGACCTGGTTAGACCATAATAACAGCGCTGCTCTTCTCATCGAGGCAGCTCCCCCTAACTTCAGTTTTATGAGTGAGAATAGAGTGAATAAGAAAGGAGGTGGAGTCGCCATTTTGTTTAATGACTCGTTCCACTGTACGCAAATATGTTATGGAAATTTTGCTTCTTTTGAATATGTTGCTCTTCAATTAAGATCGTCCCCTCAGGCTATATTTCTAAATATCTACAGACCACCTAAATATTGTGCAACCTTTATTGATGACTTCACTGAACTGCTGTCTATAATCTGCATTAACTTTGATTGTGTAATCATTACGGGTGATTTTAACTTTCATGTTGACAACCCCCAGGACAGGGGGACCAAAGAACTGTGTTGTGTTTTTGAGAACTATGGACTGACTCAGCATGTGACAGAGCCCACGCACAATAAGGGGCACACGCTGGACTTGATTGTCTCCAAGGGTCTGAACATTTCCAAGGTTGTGGTGACTGATGTTGCTCTGTCTGATCATTCCTGTGTTTTCTTTAACGGCTCTATCTCTGTGCCCAAAAGTGTCCAAAAAAAGATAATCAGAAAACGGTTTATCACTGAAAACACCAGTGAAACATTTACTCAGCTTTTCTCCTCTACACCTGCTCTCTCAGGGCTCTCAGTCACTGAGCTTGTAGATCATTTCAACTGTAAAATTACAAATGTTATTGATGCCATTGCTCCCACTAAGGTCAAAGTTGTCTCTGGTAAGAAAAAGTCTCCATGGAGAAATGTCCCACTGGTGAGAGCAGAAAAAAGAGAGTGTCGGAAAGCTGAACGAAGGTGGCGAAAAACAAATCTCCTGGTCCATTATAACACCTATAAAGAGAGACTTCGCATTTATAATTTGGAACTGAGGACTGCAAGGCGGTCCTTCTTCTCTGATATTATCTCTAGAAACAATAATAATTCACGTGCTTTGTTTGCTACTGTCGATAGGTTAACAAACCCTCCAGTACCAGTAGCATCTGAACTTTTATCTACCAAGGCCTGCAATGACTTTGCCTCCTTCTTCAAAGACAAAATTCAAAAGATTAGACAAACAGTCAGTGCCTCCATATCAAGTACAGGATATGTGTTGTCACAGTGTTCAAGCAGAACTAGTTCCAATATGACAGAATTTCATACAATCAACCATAAAAACCTGGAGGACATTATACAACATCTGAAAACCTCCTCCTGTTGCCTTGATATTCTACCAACGGGTGTTTTCAAAAATGTCTCGAATTGTTTGGCTTCTGATCTTCTACAGATTGTGAACACGTCTCTTCTTTCAGGAATCTTTCCACAGGCCCTGAAAACTGCAGTAATCAAGCCACTCTTAAAAAGAACAATCTAGACACGTCACTAATGAGCAACTATAGGCCAATATCAAACCTTCCGTTTTTAAGTAAAATCATTGAAAAAGCAGTTTTTCAACAACTCAACCATTTCTTGTCACTAAACAACAGTTTTGATACCTTTCAGTCGGGTTTCCGACCACACCACAGCACTGAGACGGCTCTCGTTAAGGTCTTTAATGACATCCACCTTAACACAGATAATGGCAAAATTTCAGTCTTAGTATTACTTGATCTCAGTGCTGCATTTGACACGGTTGACCACGACATATTACTAGACCGATTGGAAAACTGGGTTGGCCTTTCTGGCTCAGTACTAAACTGGTTTGAATCCTACTTACAAAATAGGGATTACTTTGTGTCAATAGGTAATTATACATCTGAACGTACAAATATGACGTGCGGAGTTCCCCAAGGCTCCATTCTGGGGCCTCTTCTGTTTAACATCTACATGCTTCCACTGGCTCAGATTATGGAAAACAACAAAATAAGTTACCATAGTTATGCAGACGACACACAAATTTACATAACCTTATCGCCAGGACTATAGTCCAATACAAAAACTGACTAAGTGTATTGAACAAATTAACGGCTGGATGTGCCAGAACTTTCTGAAATTAAATGAGGAAAAACTGAGGTGGTTGTTTTTGGAGCAAAAGAGGAACGATTAAAAGTCTGCGCTCAGCTTCAAACAACAATGTTAAAAACAACAGACAAAGCCAGAAATCTTGGTGTAGTCATGGACTCTGACCTGAACTTTAACAGCCACATTAAGACAATTATAAAGTCAGCCTATTATCACCTTAAGAATATATCAAGGGTTAAAGGACTTATGTGTCAACAGGATTTGGAAAAACTAGTCCATGCTTTCATCTTCAGTAGACTTGACTACTGTAACGGGTCTTTACAGGTCTCCCTAAAAATCAATCAGACAGCTGCAGCTGATTCAGAACGCTGCTGCTCGGGTCCTCACTAAGACCAAGAGACTGGATCACATCACTCCAGTTCTGAAGTCCTTACACTGGCTTCCTGTGCCCCAAAGAATTGATTTCAAAGTTCTTTTGCTAGTTTATAAATCACTAAACGGTTTAGGACCAAAATACATTTCTGATCTGCTAGTACACTATGACCCCCCCAGACCTCTCAGGTCATCTGGGACGGGTCTACTGTCTGTTCCTAGAGTCAGAACTAAACAGGGGGAAGCAGCGTTCAGTTTCTATGCTCCTCATATCTGGAACAAACTCCCAGAAACCTGCAGGTCTGCTGCTACTCTCAGTTCTTTTAAATCAATGCTGAAGACCTTTCTTTTTGATGTTGCCTTCCTTTAAATGATGTTCATTTCTTTACTGTTTATTCTTTTATATACTGCACTGTAACTTTTATTCCTGTGTTTTATCTGTTTTTATTTTTGAAATGTTTCTTCTGTTTTTTTTATGGGTTTTATTTTCTTTTAACTGTTTTTACTGTTTTTAACTGATTTTGTGTAAAGGACTTTGAATTGCCCTGTTGCTTAAATGTGCTCTATAAATAAAGCTGCCTTGCCTTGCCTATAAAAGACTTCAGATACAGTATTAGGTGACCACTAAGGTCTATATAAAAGACTTCAGATACAGTATTAGGGGACCACTAAGGTCTATATAAAAGAGACTTCAGATACAGTATTAGGGGACCACTAAGGTCTATATAAAAGACTTCAGATACAGTATTAGGGGACCACTAAGGTCTATATAAAAGAGACTTCAGATACAGTATTAGGGGACCACTGAGGTCTATATAAAAGAGACTTCAGATACAGTATTAAGGGCCCACTAAGGTCTATATAAAAGAAACTTCAGATACAGTATTAGGGACCATTAAGGTCTATATAAAAGACTTCAGATACAGTATTAGGGACCACTAAGGTCTATATAAAAGAGACTTCAGATACAGTATTAGGGGACCACTAAGGTCTATATAAAAGACTTCAGATACAGTATTAGGGGACCACTAAGGTCTATATAAAAGAGACTTCAGATACAGTATTAGGGGACCACTAAGGTCTTTATAAAAGACTTCAGATACAGTATTAGGGGACCACTAAGGTCTATATAAAAGACTTCAGATACAGTATTAGGGGACCACTAAGGTCTATAGAAAAGATACTTCAGATACAGTATTAGGGGACCACTAAGGTCTATATAAAAGACTTCAGATACAGTATTAGGGGACCACTAAGGTCTATATAAAAGAGACTTTAGATATAGTATTAGGGGACCACTAAGGTCTATATAAAAGAGACTTCAGATACAGTATTAGGACCACTAAGGTCTATATAAAAGACTTCAGATACAGTATTAGGGGACCACTAAGGTCTATATAAAAGAGACTTCAGATACAGTATTAGGGGACCACTAAGGTCTATATAAAAGACTTCAGATACAGTATTAGGGGATCACTAAGGTCTATATAAAAGAGACTTCAGATACAGTATTAGGGGACCACTAAGGTCTATATAAAATAGACTTCAGATACAGTATTAGGGACCACTAAGGTCTATGTAAAAGAGACTTCAGATACAGTATTAGGGACCACTAAGGTCTATATAAAAGAGACTTCAGATACAGTATTAGGGGACCGCTAAGGTCTATATAAAAGACTTCAGATACAGTATTAGGGACCACTAAGGTCTATGTAAAAGAGACTTCAGATACAGTATTAGGGACCACTAAGGTCTATATAAAAGAGACTTCAGATACAGTATTAGGGGACCACTAAGGTCTATATAAAAGACTTCAGATACAGTATTAGGGGACCACTAAGGTCTATATAAAAGAGACTTCAGATACAGTATTAGGGGACCACTAAGGTCTATATAAAATAGACTTCAGATACAATATTAGGGACCACTAAGGTCTATATAAAAGAGACTTCAGATACAGTATTAGGGGACCACTAAGGTCTATATAAAAGACTTCAGATACAGTATTAGGGACCACTAAGGTCTATAAAAGAGACTTCAGATACAGTATTAGGGGACCACTAAGGTCTATAGAAAAGATACTTCAGATACAGTATTAGGGGACCACTAAGGTCTATATAAAAGACTTCAGATACAGTATTAGGGGACCACTAAGGTCTATATAAAAGACTTCAGATACAGTATTAGGGACCACTAAGGTCTATATAAAAGACTTCAGACACAGTATTAGGGGACCACTAAGGTCTATATAAAAGAGACTTCAGATACAGTATTAGGGACCATTAAGGTCTATATAAAAGACTTCAGATACAGTATTAGGGGACCACTAAGGTCTATATAAAAGAGACTTCAGATACAGTATTAGGGGACCACTAAGGTCTATATAAAAGACTTCAGATACAGTATTAGGGACCACTAAGGTCTATATAAAAGAGACTTCAGATACAGTATTAGGGGACCACTAAGGTCTATATAAAAGACTTCAGATACAGTATTAGGGACCACTAAGGTCTATATAAAAGACTTCAGATACAGTATTAGGGGACCACTAAGGTCTATATAAAAGAGACTTCAGATACAGTATTAGGGGACCACTAAGGTCTATATAAAAGACTTCAGATACAGTATTAGGGGACCACTAAGGTCTATATAAAAGAGACTTCAGATACAGTATTAGGGGACCACTAAGGTCTATATAAAAGAGACTTCAGATACAGTATTAGAGGACCACTAAGGTCTATATAAAAGACTTCAGATACAGTATTAGGGGACCACTAAGGTCTATATAAAAGAGACTTCAGATACAGTATTAGGGGACCACTAAGGTCTATATAAAAGACTTCAGATACAGTATTAGGGGACCACTAAGGTCTATATAAAAGAGACTTCAGATACAGTATTAGGGGACCACTAAGGTCTATATAAAAGACTTCAGATACAGTATTAGGGACCACTAAGGTCTATATAAAAGAGACTTCAGATACAGTATTAGGGACCACTAAGGTCTATATAAAAGAGACTTCAGATACAGTATTAGGGGACCACTAAGGTCTATATAAAAGACTTCAGATACAGTATTAGGGACCACTAAGGTCTATATAAAGAGACTTCAGATACAGTATTAGGGACCACTAAGGTCTATATAAAAGAGACTTCAGATACAGTATTAGGGGACCACTAAGGTCTATATAAAAGACTTCAGATACAGTATTAGGACCACTAAGGTCTATATAAAGAGACTTCAGATACAGTATTAGGGGACCACTAAGGTCTATATAAAAGACTTCAGATACAGTATTAGGGACCACTAAGGTCTATATAAAAGACTTCAGATACAGTATTAGGGGACCACTAAGGTCTATATAAAAGAGACTTCAGATACAGTATTAGGGACCACTAAGGTCTATATAAAAGAGACTTCAGATACAGTATTAGGGACCACTAAGGTCTATATAAAAGAGACTTCAGATACAGTATTAGGGGACCACTAAGGTCTATATAAAATAGACTTCAGATACAGTATTAGGGACCACTAAGGTCTATAAAAGAGACTTCAGATACAGTATTAGGGACCACTAAGGTCTATATAAAAGAGACTTCAGATACAGTATTAGGGGACCACTAAGGTCTATATAAAAGACTTCAGATACAGTATTAGGGACCACTAAGGTCTATATAAAAGAGACTTCAGATACAGTATTAGGGACCACTAAGGTCTATATAAAAGAGACTTCAGATACAGTATTAGGGACCACTAAGGTCTATATAAAAGACTTCAGATACAGTATTAGGGACCACTAAGGTCTATATAAAAGACTTCAGATACAGTATTAGGGGACCACTAAGGTCTATATAAAAGACTTCAGATACAGTATTAGGGACCACTAAGGTCTATATAAAAGAGACTTCAGATACAGTATTAGGGGACCACTAAGGTCTATATAAAATAGACTTCAGATACAGTATTAGGGACCACTAAGGTCTATATAAAAGAGACTTCAGATACAGTATTAGGGGACCACTAAGGTCTATATAAAAGACTTCAGATACAGTATTAGGGGACCACTAAGGTCTATATAAAAGACTTCAGATACAGTATTAGGGGACCACTAAGGTCTATATAAAGAGACTTCAGATACAGTATTAGGGGACCACTAAGGTCTATATAAAAGACTTCAGATACAGTATTAGGGGACCACTAAGGTCTATATAAAAGACTTCAGATACAGTATTAGGGACCACTAAGGTCTATATAAAAGACTTCAGACACAGTATTAGGGGACCACTAAGGTCTATATAAAAGAGACTTCAGATACAGTATTAGGGGACCACTATGGTCTATATAAAAGACTTCAGATACAGTATTAGGGGACCACTAAGGTCTATATAAAAGAGACTTCAGATACAGTATTAGGGGACGACTAAGGTCTATATAAAATAGACTTCAGATACAGTATTAGGGACCACTAAGGTCTATATAAAAGAGACTTCAGATACAGTATTAGGGACCACTAAGGTCTATGTAAAAGAGACTTCAGATACAGTATTAGGGACCACTAAGGTCTATATAAAAGAGACTTCAGATACAGTATTAGGGACCACTAAGGTCTATATAAAAGAGACTTCAGATACAGTATTAGGGACCACTAAGGTCTATATAAAAGACTTCAGATACAGTATTAGGGACCACTAAGGTCTATATAAAAGACTTCAGATACAGTATTAGGGGACCACTAAGGTCTATATAAAGAGACTTCAGATACAGTATTAGGGGACGACTAAGGTCTATATAAAATAGACTTCAGATACAGTATTAGGGACCACTAAGGTCTATATAAAAGAGACTTCAGATACAGTATTAGGGGCCCACTAAGGTCTATATAAAGAGACTTCAGATACAGTATTAGGGACCACTAAGGTCTATATAAAAGAGACTTCAGATACAGTATTAGGGACCACTAAGGTCTATATAAAAAGACTTCAGATACAGTATTAGGGACCACTAAGGTCTATATAAAAGACTTCAGATACAGTATTAGGGGACCACTAAGGTCTATATAAAAGAGACTTCAGATACAGTATTAGGGGACCACTAAGGTCTATATAAAAGACTTCAGATACAGTATTAGGGGACCACTAAGGTCTATGTAAAAGAGACTTCAGATACAGTATTAGGGGACCACTAAGGTCTTTATAAAAGACTTCAGATACAGTATTAGGGGACCGCTAAGGTCTATATAAAAGACTTCAGATACAGTATTAGGGGACCACTAAGGTCTTTATAAAAGACTTCAGATACAGTATTAGGGGACCACTAAGGTCTATATAAAATAGACTTCAGATACAGTATTAGGGACCACTAAGGTATATATAAAAGAGACTACAGATACAGTATTAGGGACCACTGTGGTCTATATAAAAGAGACTTCAGATACAGTATTAGGGGCCCACTAAGGTCTATATAAAAGAAACTTCAGATACAGTATTAGGGGACCACTAAGGTCTATATAAAAGACTTCAGATACAGTATTAGGGGACCACTATGGTCTATATAAAAGAGACTTCAGATACAGTATTAGCGACCATTAAGGTCTATATAAAAGACTTCAGATACAGTATTAGGGGACCACTAAGGTCTATATAAAAGCGACTTCAGATACAGTACTAGGGGACCACTAAGGTCTATATAAAAGACTTCAGATACAGTAGGGGACCACTAAGGTCTATATAAAAGACTTCAGATACAGTATTAGGGACCACTAAGGTATATATAAAAGAGACTACAGATACAGTATTAGGGACCACTGGTCTATATAAAGAGACTTCAGATACAGTATTAGGGGCCCACTAAGGTCTATATAAAAAAACTTCAGATACAGTATTAGGGACCACTAAGGTCTATATAAAAGACTTCAGATACAGTATTAGGGACCACTATGGTCTATATAAAAGAGACTTCAGATACAGTATTAGGGACCACTAAGGTCTATATAAAAGACTTCAGATACAGTATTAGGGGACCACTAAGGTCTATATAAAGAGACTTCAGATACAGTATTAGGGGACCACTAAGGTCTATATAAAAGACTTCAGAGACAGTACTTGGGGACTACTATGGCCTATTTAAAAGCATCCAAAAGCAACACACGATCTTTAATTCTGGTGGGTACATCCAGCCGTAGGTCTCCATTGCTGGCTGAATAAGATAACTTACTCAATGCTGCCTTTTCATTTCCCATAATCCTATGCATTGCTGCGTGCACCTGCAACCATGTGGCCCTGTCAGATGGAGTGTAAAACTAAGCTCTTATTCTTGATGACTTCTCCTGGATCTACTTTAGCGTGGATGGTACGTCGTTTGGACGCTTTGAACAAAAGCATCTGAGAAATGTAAATGTAAGAGAAAAGACTGAGATTACAGTTGTAGCTGAAGTATTGTTGGTGTGGTGTTACCTGAGCAGATGATCTCCAGGATGTAACGGGAACGGGAATACTCCCATAATCTACACTCTCTAACAGCAGACGTGGATTGAAGACAGGTTGAGCTAATGATCCATCTTCCTCTGTATAACTCCATCTCTTTCCTCTCTGTTGAAACAGCAGAGCCACAGTCAAGATGTCTACACACTACATCTGCTGCCTTTAGGTTCCAGGCAGAACCTCCAACATCCACTTTACGCCACTCTCCATCTTTCTTCATCTCCAGTTCACCGGCACAGCGATTGGATCCTCTCACCAACTGGAAATAATCGGACTCTGAGCAGACAAGAGTAATTAGTAAAAATAGATCATGTCACATTTATTAAAATAGAAACTCAACTCAAAGCTACAGCTCCTCTCCTCTACCTGAGCAGGTGAGTCCAGCAGCTTTGCCAGAAGAGCAGGTGTTTCTATCTGAGCTGTCACAGTCCAGCAGAGCAGACTCATGGCCTCTACACTGGAACTCTTTGGTCCACACTGGAGCCTCCATGTCTCCATAGAGCCCCCTGGAGGACTGAAGGAGCCCCACAGCCAAGCTCCCTGCAGACCACCTCTGCATCCTCCAGGTCAAAGTCTTCTTCACACACTGAGGACCAGGACTGGGTAGACTGGGTAGACTTTATCTCCAGTCTGCCTGAACACAGACTAGTCCCATTCACCAGCCTGACAGAGTCTGGAGAAGAAAGAGAGAGAGAATTGAAAGTGTATAAGGATGGCATAGCAAAATAACAGTAACATTGGCGCTGATTTAAAATGTTTTTGTTATTGTTGCTGAGCAACCACCAAATCTCAGCTTTGGCCACTTTTCTCTCTGAATGGTTTCAACTCAAGGTTCAGGACACTCATAAAAAAATGTGCACAGAGGAATTATGAAATCAGCAACGCAAAGCACAGAGCAAAAGCCCTTCTTTTCTTGAAAAAAACGCCCAAGGCTGATAAACGCTCTGTCTGATCGGGCCTTAGGTCACCCAACAAGCATCAAATGTCCAACGTATCAGGCTGCTCATGAACATACAGCTGTAGAGGTAACATACTGCTGCTGTATCAAAGCTGTGGACTGCTTAGGGAAGACACAGCACTTTCATATTCGTACTGAACAGACAATCTGATTCAGATAACCCAAAGGTCATGGCATGAAAATTCACATTATGAGGTTTTTAACAATGAGTTCCCCCAGCCTGCCTATGGTCCCTCAGTGGCTAGAAATGGTATAGGTGTAACCGAGCCCTGGGTATCCTATCTGCCTTTGAAAAAATGAAGCTTAGATGGACCGATCTGGAACCTCCCCTTATAGAGTCATAATAGGCAAGAGTTCTCCCTCCTTTTCTCATTTTTGCCCACACAGAAATTGCTTCCCCATGAGAAGAGACATTATAGCTTTCAAATGAGCAAAGTAGCAGTTGGTCAAAGCCACACCCCCAACCTCCACCTTTACCTTCAAAGAGACTTCAGATACAGTATTAGGGACCACTAAGGTCTATATAAAGAGACTTCAGATACAGTATTAGGGACACTAAGTCTATATAAAGAGACTTCAGATACAGTATTAGGGGACCACTAAGGTCTATATAAAAGACTTCAGATACAGTATTGGGGACCACTAAGGTCTATATAAAAAGAGACTTCAGATACAGTAGGGGACCACTAAGGTCTATATAAAAGACTTCAGATACAGTATTAGGGGACCTAAGGTCTATATAAAAGAGACTTCAGATACAGTATTGGGGACCACTAAGTCTATATAAAAGACTTCAGATACAGTATTAGGGGACCACTAAGGTCTATAAATAGACTTCAGATACAGTATTAGAGACCACTAAGGTCTATATAAGACTTCAGATACAGTATTAGGACCACTAAGGTCTATAAAGACTTCAGATACAGTATTAGGGGACCACTAAGGTCTATATAAGACTTCAGATACAGTATTAGGGACCGAAGGTCTATATAAAAGACTTCAGATACAGTATTGAGGACCACTAAGGTCTATATAAAAGAGACTTCAGATACAGTATTAGGGGACCTGAGTCTATATAAAAGACTTCAGATACAGTAGGGACCACTAAGGTCTATATAAAAGAGACTTCAGATACAGTATTAGGGACCACTAAGGTCTATATAAAGAGACTTCAGTACAGTATTAGGGAATACCAGGTCTATATAAAAGACTTCAGATACAGTATTGAGGACCACTAAGGGTCTATATAAAGACTTCAGATACAGTATTGGGGACCACTAAGGTCTATATAAAAGAAAGACTTCAGATACAGTATTGAGGACCACTAAAGTCTATATAAAGACTGAATACAGTATTAGGGGACCACTAGGAGTCTATAGAAAGATACTTCAGATACAGTATTAGGGGACCACTAAGGTCTATATAAAAGACTTCAGATACAGTATTAGGGGACCACTAAAGTCTATATATAAAAGAGACTTCAGATACAGTATTAGGGACCACTAAGGTCTATATAAAATAGACTTCAGATACAGTATTAGG
>JABXJD010000170.1:1095000-1305751 GCA_013375575.1 Percina caprodes | reverse complement strand
CCCTTTTCAGACTTTTTTTGTTTTTTAGTTTTCACTAACACCACCTTACTACCACTAGTTTTACAGTACTTTTTGGAATTCATGGTCAGTAACCTTCATTTATATAGAATTGTACCTAATATTTGAGTTAAAAAAGTAGAAATTATTAATTATTTTTTCGTCTGATGAAATTCAACGTGGTGGTTGTTGTGTCGGATATTTTTTGTACTGCAGACCTTCTTTGCCTGGTCAGATTTGTAATCCTTACAGCCAAACGTTATTATTTTTGGTGCAGAGGGATCCATGACATTAAGTTATTAGCCAAAGCCAGTCTCGTTTACGCGAATGCAACAGCGCCCAATCAGATAACCTAATCAGTTTTTCTCATCTGTACATGGATTTTCTAAAATCATAAAGTTAACTCCTCCTCAATATCAGAAATGAACAGAATGTCAAGTCGAAGTCAAATCTCAAGTCATAAATATCAGGTCCACGTTAATTCTTTTATGAATGTTCATCAAGCAAGTCTTCAGTCCTGAAATATGACTTGAGTCCCCCATGTCTGATATATACACAGATATACAGATGAGAGAGGTGCTGATGAATAGAAATGACATATAGCACAATGGGAGGTTACAACTGACTAATAAATAAATAATAATGGATAGTGCAGATTTTTGCCAAGAGTGTCATCTGTTAAGGTCTATGAGAAACCCACACAAACAGTTACTGTCATTTCTTATTGTCATCCATGGCTTTCCAGCCAAGGTATGGTTAATAGCTGTGAGCCCTGACAATACATACAATACTACTACAGTTAATACATTAAAACTCTAATTCGGTTTGTCCCTGCTTGACCTTCACAGCCTGAGCAAAGGTCTAATGCGCCTGTCCGTCTGTCTGTGGTGCTGCACGCGCTCTAATTGGCTGCCTTTAACACAGGGGAATAGTAATTAGCTGGCTTTATGGAGGGCTCCCATGGGGGCACACACACACGCAAGCACACACACACACACATTTAATACAGTGTATATAATTTTCTTGTGGGCAACCTTTCAAAGTACAAGCTCAAAAAGAGCTGTTACCGTTGTAAACAAGAATGATAAACTTGGATAGAACCATATAGACTAACATATACTATTCTATACTGTTTTAATGTATTATCATTCTTTGAATGGACTTTGTTTGCCATCTTGTTTTATTGTATCAATTAGTTGCTAATAAATGTAACAGGTATGGAAGCAAAGAAAGCTGTGATATTATGAATGTATAAGGTACCTTATTGTGAAATGTAACCACTACTGAATACTATGTTTGTTTTAAAGCTGCTAATATTGATCTATTTTTTACTAAAATTGCATGAAATGATCTCTTTGTATGTGGTAGGTTTTTTTATGATCCAACCAGCTGCTAAACGTGGTTTATAACGAGTCGGATATTCTTCTCAGTAGTTGGTGGAGACCCAAAAAGAGCAACGCATCACAATCCTATCGCGTCAAAAAGCGACACTTGGTCGCTTGGGATACAGAGACTAAAGGGGGATTTAAGCTTCACTATCTGACGCTAAGAGACAATAACCACGAGTCAGTATTTTACAAGTTGGGCTTGAGAATGGGCTGAAAGGAGTGTGATAATGTTGCTTTGTCATGTGAAATATCTCCGAAAGAAAATTATGAGGAGATTTCCTCACATTAGCACAAGAAATTACAAATTTTCATCATGTTTTCCACTTGGTTTTCCATAGTTTCAGCATTAACTGGATCTCTTTTAATGATCTCATGTTGTTGTATTATCTTTTGCGTCTGCAGAGGTTTAATGGCACCACCTGGACAAGTGCAATAGCACCAGCAGCTGTCTGTGCTAAAACCCCAAAAATGGCATAACACTGTGGAAATTAAAAGTTAATTTTTTTTTCTTTTGCCAATATAGTGGACATCTGTTTAACATTACAGCTCTTAATTTGGATGGAGACTGAATGTCTGCTGAATGTCTAAAAATGAGTAAAGTTTGCATACACTTTTCCCATATTAACTGTTTTTGGCACATGAAATCATACAATTACAGTGAAATGCAATCTAATCAGTTCCTTCAACTTGTGCATTCAGAGAGTGAAATAATAATAATAAATATGTGTGTATGATGCATAACCACAAGATTGGCAGTGTCAAAGTGTCCCTGAACAAGACACGGAACCCAGTCTAAATGTATAGTATTGAAGTAATTTTCTAAGCTAGGTTTAAATTGTCCTTGTTGACATTTCCATTCCACTTTTGCCAGGGTGTTTTTAGGTTCACACGTTTTTTTGAAGTGGTTTATAACGGACTATAACGTTGTCGTAAGCAGATATGAGCAGATGTGTTTATTAATATGTGTCAGCAGCTATAACTCCTTCTCTGGGCAGCAGTGAAGGCGTTTTGTGGAGCTGATTACCGTAATTATTTGTATCAACTTACTTGGCAAGGGCTTGAATGCAACAGACGTTCATTATCATAAAAAAAGACATGCACTAAAGCTTTAGAAATGCAAACGTAGCAGTGTGGATGTAGCTTCAGTTGCTTATAAGATGGAGTTTTGCTGCTTTAACTGTGGCAGGGTGGTGGGCCAGAGGGGTGGAGGTGACAGATTGTGCAACCTTTACAGTATTTGGACAGGACTTAACAGTGGGAGGAAGGCCATTTGACCTCTGTATGTGTGTGTGTGTTTTAGGTGGGGGGAGGGTTAACAGGGTGTGTCTGTGTGTGTGTTCAATACGTGAGCTATTTCTGACCTCGGGGATAGACTTAACAACGCGTGTGTGTGCTTTGTGCAGTCTCATTAGGAAGTGTATGTTGGGGGTGGGGGTGGGGGGTTAGGGGAGAGGCAGTAGGTGGCTTGTTTGGGTGGCGGGGGGATTTCCAGCCAATTTGAGCTTTAGGTACAATCTCCCATGACGCGGATCAATATTTGAGCAAACAATCCAAAAGAAGCTGTCTATCTCCAAGGAGCCCCTCATTACTGAACATTAGCACTGTCCTGACCACTCATTGGAGCTTTTTTTGCTGCAGACAAGTGGGATTTTAGGATTAAACCATCAGTGCTTTTAAAGGATATTGCAGAGTGACTGATGAGAAGTGGTTATGCAATTAGACAGCTATGCCAATGACTAAGGATATGCTTAATCTGACATGGAGTAGATGGATTTTGATGAATTGGAAAAGAAGGATGTTGCATTTCCTGCATCAAGAAGATCAATAATTCACATATCACTTATAAAGAGACACATCAGTACATGCATATGTTAATGATATCGATGACATTTCATTGACGGGATTGTTCCCGGGAAACATCCTTCGAACTATAGAAGAGACAATCAAATTATATTTTCTGAGTCAAATTCCCATCACACACTCGACAGCCATTTTATTTTCCAGAGCTCACCCTTTCTCCTACGTGCACTTTTCACCAAAACAAGTTCCTTCCCAGCCCTTTGTGCACTTTCTGCCCAATAAAAGCTCAAGGTACATTTCTTCATGTTCTGGGAGTGCTCTCCGGTTGGTCAGTTGTGGAACAGTATTTCATCCAAAATGTCCACCTTGATTAATGTTACTGAACCCATCTGTCTTTGTCCGCTCATCCGGTATCTGGTATCGGGGGCAGCTCGAGCAGGGGACCCCAAACTTCCCTTTTCCGAGCCACATCAACTGGGGGATCCCGAGGCGTTCCCAGGCCAGGTTGGAAATCTAATCCCTCCATCTAGTCCTGGGTCTTCCCCGAGGCCTCCTCCCACTTGGACGTGCCGGGACCACTTCCCTAGGGAGGCGCCCAGGAGGCATCCTTACCAGATTCCTAACCACCTCAACTGGCTCCTTCCGACGTGAAAGAGCGGTGGCTCTACTCCGAGCTCCTCTTGGATGACTGAGCTTCTCACCCTATCGCTAAGGGAGACGCCAGCCCCCCCCCTCCTGAGGAAACCCATTTTGTGCCCTGGATCTTGTTCTTCGTGACCATAGGTGAGGGTAGGAACTGTATCCGTTACTGTAACTCCTTTGATTGTCAGTGACCTTCCAGCTCTCTGGGACTCTGAAGCGTGCTGTGTTTGCTGGACTTACTGCTGCGAAGAGGATGATTGCACCCCGTTGGAAGCCACCTCATGACATCTGTTCATACATGGGTCCTCTCTTTTTTTGGATATTGTAGACATGGAACTATCTACAGCTCGTATTACTGGAGCCCCAAGATGGACTTTGGACACTTGGCACTTGGTGTCTTTGAAATCCATACGGTGAATTTGTATTAGTCTTAACTTCTGTTTGCATGTGTAATTGGTCCCCTGTGTGTGTATGTGTCTGTTTATGTCTGTCTGTGTCTGCATGTATTTGTAACTCTTTCAATTGCGTTCTTTTTGTGTGTGTGTGTGTGTGTGTGTGTGTGTGTATCCCGCCCCCACCCCTCTTGTCTTTCCTCTCAGTATGTTTTGGCCCTGGGACACGTTTTTATGTTCCATTGTTTTGTCTATAGTTTGTTTGTGATTTTTCTTAATTTGTAGAATGAAAATAAAAATAAAAAGTTCTTTCCCGAGGTTATTTTGCATGCGGCTCCGTTCCACATAAATGAATGCTGGCTGCTTCCAATCACACAGTTAGGCTCTGTGACGTGTTTCAACAGGAGCAGGTGACTTAGCTTTTGGATCAGAATGGACGAGAGGAAAAAGACGGCGACTCCTGGAACAATAATAATATTGTTTTGTTGAACCAAAAAGTGTGGTAGAAGTTGTCAGGTGGGGGTTTTCGGTCTGAAACAACACTGAGGACAAAAATATCAACATCATGTGCTACATTACTTCTTTTTTATATACTTTAGCAATCCTCAGAGGGAAATTACATCATGGGCAATATTACTTCTTAAATAGCATGTGCTAAATATGTCTTCAATATACTTTTTAACTAAAATAACATACTTTACATTTACATTTGTTACTCTATTGTTCTTATTGTGTTGTTATTCTTATTCTTATTGTATTTGTAGATACTATAAATTTAACATACATACGTATAACATATACATATAAATAGGGCTGGGTATAAAAATATTTATATAAAATTTCCGACACCAGTATCAATACCAATATCGTGACTTTCTTAAACAATACTTTATTCAATACCAGTTTTATAAAACAAAAAGAAATGACAACATCACACATTACGAGCCAAGCTTTTGATTTATCAGATTTGTGTAGAAGCATCCTGCGTGCTGATTGGCTCACTGACTCCTTTTTGAAATGGTGTATTGAATGACGAGGCATTTTTCCATACTTAAGAGGCAATTTGGTCTGTGCCTAAAAAGTATTGAATTTGTTACCCTGCCCTAGATATAATGTTCATAGTTTTTATTATTTGAGCATTTTGTCATAAACATGTCTCCATTCTCTTCATTTGAATTGTTCATGTTTTATAATTATTCAGTATTGAGTTGTTTTCTCAATTACATTTGAATTGATTTGTTGCAACATGACTATTAATTGATTAATTGACTAAAAAACTCCCAACTGAGCCCTGAATAACTCTGGCAGCATGAGCAGGAATCACACTGATACATAGAGGCAAATTCTACAATATACTACTTCATATTTAATATTATACTTATTTAATTTGTTACATATACTATGCATGTAGGTTATATATTCTGCACTTGAATACACATTTTTATCCCTCTAAGTATATTTTTTCAGTAGCTAGTTGTTCTGGCATTTTTATCTTTCTTATCTTATTTTATTTGATCTTATTTATAATTTCTAGTATATTTCTTCCATTTTCTGTATGCGTGAGTATGTGTGTATGTTCTTGTTACTTGCTGCTTGCAACAGAAACAAATTCCCAATTTGGGATTAATGAACTATTAATAAAATCAGTCTATATATGTAGCCTATGTATCTATCGATTCATTTATTGATTTATTTATTGATTTACACAGCCAGCGCCAGTGCCTGCTCTCACTGGGCACAAAATCATTACTTGCGTCTTCATCCTCTAGGCGCGCTCCCATGTCTTGGAAGCGCGCGCGAGGGATTGTGCGTGCGCGCGCTTGGCCCGGCGCCGTGCCGCGCACTCCAACCCCTGTGTGTAGGAACCAGAGCAGTGGAGCTCTGAGTTAGACATGGCGGCGGATCCTAAGCCGGACTGGCTCTCCTGCCTTCCCTCTGCCTGGAGTTACGGGGTGACTCGGGATGGACGCATATTCTTTATCAAGTAAATATCACGCGGACACATGGATTTATGGATATACGCACTGCTTATTTCTCCGACGCATTTTCCCCTGTTTGTCTTTTTTCGGGTTCTGTGTTCACCTTTCCCCCCCGTTTTTCTTCCACCAACAGCGAAGAAGCGAAGAGCACAACCTGGCTGCATCCCGTTACTGGAGAAGCTGTAATCACGGGCCACAGAAAAACTCCAGGTAAACAATCTTTGACTATGTGTATTTTCTTCAATCTTCTGCGAAAACACGCGCGCGCACACACACACACACACACACACACACACACACACGTGCCCGCCCGCACGCACGCACGCGGCACCTGGGAACGTCACGGTGGAGAGGGGAGAAAAAAAAAGGGTCGACAAGTTGGCGGAGAGAGCCGCGGGAGACGATGAGGGGAGATGGGTTCTCTCTGCGGCAGAGCAACAGCCTCCTCCGCTCCGCTCCGCTCTCCTCTGGCGGTGGCGGACCCTCCCCTCCCCTCTCCTCTCCTCTCACCCCCCCCCACCACCCCCAACCCCGCGCGCTCCACCTGGACACTTTGCGACACACTTTTTAAAAGTTCCGTCACGTAGGCGTGAACCGATTCCCTGCAGTGACATTTGACACATTTCCCAGTGCAAGCCGCCGTGTGCGGCACAAACCCAGTGTTTCTGAGCACACGTACAGGCTGTACAGTACAGTACAGGCTGCTCTGAAGAACAATGCAGTGCCTCAGTGCAAAGCCCAGACCCCGAAATAAAAAGACACATCTGCCGCGACGGGGAAAAGGGGATGACGGGTGGGAAGGCATCGGTACGTGCAGATCAGTGTGTTCACACAGCTGGAGGCAGAGCAGTGTACATAACGAGACAGAATGATTGAGTAATCCTGCAACGTCTACTCTGGCTATGGGGGTTAAAAGGGCACAAGCCAAATTAGCTATTTGTGGTCCTAGACACTGCATTGCTGTGCAGGTGTGTGTGTGTGTGTATAATCGGCTACACATCTCTGCACAGCTACTTATGTCTCCGTGTCCTGTGTTCTCTCCCCCCCCCTGTCCTCAACAGATTTACCAACAGGATGGGAGGAAGGATACACATTCGAGGGAGCTCGCTGCTTCATCAAGTGAGTTGGAATGTGTGTCGTAAGAGAGATAGGGAAGAGACTAATGGATGCAGATGGGGGCAGTTTGAGTGTAGCCGTCTTTGTTTGGTCGGTGGGCACGGAGATTTCCCTCAGCTCTCATCAACGCCCACCTCTCTCTGCCTCTCTGCCCTGCTGGAGGAATGCATAAATATCTCTGTTTGCCCATCCTGTTACACACAAGCACACACACACACACACACACACACACACACACACACACACACAGACAATCAGTGTGAATGGATAGCTACATGGTATTGACTTTCTCTGTTGAGGCTTTCTCCTATCAGTCGTGCTCTCGCCCTTCACCTCTCTCTCTCTAAGTCTTTCTCTCCTTGTCCACTCACTCACACACACACACACACACACACACACACACACACACACACACACACACACACACACACTCCAATGTACGGATTTGCTTGAGATCAAGCCTTTGCTGTCAGTGGGATGCAAGTTTGACAAGCTAGTGTGACTCAAAGGCTTCTCTGCTGTGCTGAACAGGCTCTACTTGTTGGTGTTCTGCGTGTGTGTGTGTGTGTGTGTGTGCGTGTGCGTGCGTGTGTGTGTGTGTGTTTGTGTGCGTAACCTCTCCAGTTTCGTGCATATATTTACGTAAATGTATATTTTGTGGACCTGTTTGGCAACAAAAATGCCCTGCAGCCTCCTATGCTCCCAAAGCTGACACACCCACACACACACACACTGAGGTTGTGAGCAGGCACTTTCATTTGTTCTACCTACTTTCCCACCTAGTTTTCCTGCTGTTGCTCGTGTCTCTGTGGCCATTTTGAGCGCAACAGCTGACACATATGGTGAGCTAATATAGCCGCTCTATAAATAGCCCACAACCGCTGCTCATTGGTATGTATGAATGCATGCAGAATGCACATGCACACCCTGCGTGCGTGCATGCATGCGTGCAGACGGGACATGCAAATATACAAGCACAGTTGCACATGTGAAGAGCTTGCATGCAAACCCAGTCAGTCAGTTGGATGGGTCACTGGCAGTCAGCTGTGAATGCAGGTGTGAATGCAGCCAGAAGACATTTAGGGGGCACGTTGGGATCAGTACAGGACACATTTGGGGGGTGCAGGGAGGGATGACAATGTGTACAGCATAATTAATACACTGATGTTACAATTGGCTCTGTTGCCCCTCATGCTTAAAAGCCAGTGCCAGCCTGATATTACAAAGTAAATGTATTGGCTCTGCCTGTAGTTTGAAGTATTTGAAGTAATATGAATATTTAGTAGGGTTGGGTATTGTTTGGAGTTTTTCCAATACCGGCTCTAAAGCAATACTTTTAAAATGACCTAAATGGTGCCTGAACTGAAAAACAAAAGGATCACAAAAAGACAGTCTGCCACATTAAGTACGGCTTGTTTATTGCTTAGGCCATATTGTCAAAATGAAATGATGTATTAAAAATGTAATAACAACTTTTCACCAGTAAATTGCTATTAAATGACAAAAACATGGAAGTTCCAAGTGTCTGCGTTGTTTTCCAGACAACAGCAGCTGCAGACTGTTCTTTGTCCAGGTGTTGGGAATGCTCTACATGGAAATGAAGTCACACTGTACTCCGTTAACTCACAGCGTTTTACCCGTGTTTAATCCAGCGGCTAGCTAGTGGTAGGCTAATGTGACGCGCAGCGATGCTTCTGTTCATAGACAGTTAAAGAAGTGGATCAACAGACCCCGTAGTTCTGGACGGAGACCAGTGAAGGAAAATAGAAGCACTTCTCCGGTGATGGCTAGGCGTTACTGCGCAGCCTCCAACTGAGCTTGACGATGTGGTTGTGATATGGGAAACGTGTCTAAAAGTCTTCTGGTAGCTGTGCCAAGAGAAATCTCAATCATTGGATCATTGGAGTGTGTTCTAGACCTACTCTATCTGTAAAGTGTCTCGAGATAACTCTTGTTATGAATTGATACTATAAATAAAATTGAAATTGAAAATTAAAATTGAGATGTAACGTTATTCACCGTCAAAGTGGCGCCAAAATGAATGGCAGTGAATAGGATGCTAACTGCAGGTGATGGCTTCGAAGCATCAAAATGGCGCCATGGGAGCTCCGCTTAGAGAGGAGAGGCTTACCCCCTTGCTTCTGTTGCCTCTAACGTCTGTTTCACAGCATCACAGAGCAGAGCAGACATTTCAAGCGTAACTGTCACCAAAATGCAACCTCGGGTCTTTTTTTGTGAATGTACCCGAGTCAAACTTTTGTTTAAAAAAAGCATAATTAGGACAGAAACGCCACTTTTAAGATTTACTGTATTATCGTTTTGGGTCAAACGGCCTTTTGAACGGGAGAGCTAGGGACGCTACTATGATAGCATCAAAATCACAAAATCACAAAATTTGACTCGTACATTCAAAAAAGACCCTAGGTTGCAATTTGGCAAGAGTTAGGCTTTAAGTGGCACCAACATCCGCGTTGCCATTCGGTTCGGTAGATACCAGTCGTTACTAGTACCGGATCTCGGTATCCAACCCTAGTGGCTGCCTGATTATGGTGAGTTAAGAACACCTATCCTAAATGAAATGACTGTTCAAAATTCTGAAATGTTTTGGAGTGGTTGTTAAAATGTAACTTATTTCAGTTGGCGACTTTTGTCTCCAATGTTTATTTGTTTAGTATATGTAATTTATTGTGCTGTCGGGACCAGTTGGGTTGTTTAGCAGAACTCAAGTAGACATTGCTTCATTTTACGGAGTTACTTTCCAGAGGAAAGGTTTGGCAGCACTGGTGGAGAGTCAGCGTGGGCTGTAAATGCTTCTCTGACCGCAGGGTCCCCCCAGAAAAGTTGTCTAGGCCGGTGGCAAGGGTCCAGCAGGGGGCCAGTCCCAGACTGATTAATGCTGGCAGCATTAATGTAGAGCCCAATAGTTTCTATGATAACAGAATCATGGACAGAATAGCAAAATTGAGAATTTAAAAAATCTATATGAAAGATTCCTCAGGGTCCTACTTTAAGGCAGTGCTACAATCTAACTGGAGATTTAAAAATGTGGGGCATCTTAGGCCCCCCACCACGCAATTCACTGGGGGACCCTGGACTGAATTGATGGACCACATCATCCAAAGCCAAGGCGAGTGATCAGAAAACTACCACAAGCTTCCTTTCTAGTTGTTTGGTGGAAGACAAATGTGCTTTTATTCTGTGAACGTTGGCAGACAACCTGACTTGGGATTGCGGGTGAAGCTGGTCAGAATCGGCCATTTGTTAGACATTTTTGTACCAGCGTCTGCATTTCGTGACAGAGAGGATAGACATTGCTAGAGGCCTGAACAGACAGCC
Organism: Percina caprodes; assembly: GCA_013375575.1. Taxonomy (NCBI): domain Eukaryota; kingdom Metazoa; phylum Chordata; class Actinopteri; order Perciformes; family Percidae; genus Percina; species Percina caprodes. The sequence goes on along the minus strand of JABXJD010000170.1, from coordinate 1,295,101 downwards.
ACTGGTGTTTTTCTCTGGTATTGGCTGACTCAGACTGGACTGCGGGCTAAGGATTGAGGCTGCCACATTCACAGTCTTGAATACAATGGCCAGCATTTGACTGAACAATTAGGCCCAGTCTTATATTGACTGAACAACACGGCATTATCACCACATCCTTCAAATTCCTCCCCATCCTGCCCAGTCACTTTTCTATCAGCCCATTATTGGAACCGTGGCCTGGCTGCTCCCTGAACATCCATGGTGTCAGAGGACACTGCTGCCTTCTGATTGTCTGTCGATGGGCGCTCAGTCCCCAGGCTCAGCCCTTCAGCGTGGGGGTCAATCTGCTCCTGCTTTTTTTTTTTTTTGGGATCTTCAAGTTAGCATTTTGAATGTATGTATTAGGGGCGTAAATCACATGTTTCATAGGGGGGGGGTCTTAAAAGTCTAGTCTAGCCTTGTAACGCTACCTCTAATGCTCATTGACATGTTCCCGCACCGCTTTACAATGTTTGTAGTTCTTTCTGTCTCTAGTCCAAATATTATTTTCTGTATGACTATGTGCTGTATGTATTATGGGACCACTAAGGTCTATATAAAATAGACTTCAGATACAGTATTAGGGGACCACTAAGGTCTATATAAAAGAGACTTTAGATACAGTATTAGGGGACCACTAAGGTCTATATAAAAGAGACTTCAGATACAGTATTACGGGACCACTAAGGTCTATATAAAAGAGACTTTAGATACAGTATTAGGGGACCACTAAGGTCTATATAAAAGAGACTTCAGATACAGTATTACGGGACCACTAAGGTCTATATAAAAGAGACTTTAGATACAGTATTAGGGGACCACTAAGGTCTATACAAAAGAGACTTCAGATACAGTATTAGGGGACCACTAAGGTCTATATAAAAGAGACTTCAGATACAGTTTTAGGGGACCACTAAGGTCTATATAAAAGCATCCAAAGAGCACAATGTCATGGGACCTTTAACTTTTATTTATGATAGTTTTAAAAAGGTCTTAAAAAGTCTTAAATTAGACTTGGGGAAACCTGTAGGGACCCTGGTTTTATCACGATACGATATTATATTGATTCCTTGGGGAACAGTTTGATAATTTGCCGTTATCTTAAAGTCTGTCTCGATACGATATGGATTTGATTTAAGTCTGCAGCATGCGACCGATACAAAACACCCGGTCAACACGTTCACTTACATTTATATGTACTGTAGAGAAAGAAATATAAAGCGGCATCTTAGAGATGATATGTATCAATATTTTCACTTTGCATCAATAACATTCGATTATGGATCCTTGAATCAATATATTGATCCAGATCGATGTTGTGTTCCACCCCTAATGTGTATGTCCTCGATTGCATTGTGAAGTCTGTTGGGATTCCTCTAATCATGAGTTGCTGTAATAAAGGGGTGGGTGGGGGGACTGACTCAGCTGCAATGTCATCACATAGCAACACTTTAGACTAAGCATTTGGGTGAAACCACACTGATTCCACAAAAAACACTGACGCAATCCTGATTTCAGTGTGTGCGACGCACCAGTGGAATGTGAGGAAGAGGCGTTACAGGCCTTTTGTTTCTGCTTCGTGACTTCTGTGTCTTCACTCGAAACTGCTGTTGTCTCAGGGAGAACTGAAACACGGAGGGCCGGGCCACATTTTCAGTTGGTTTGTTGTGCATGATTGTCAGTGTTCAGGGCCGCTGCAGTGTCTTCCCATGCCTCTCTAAACATTGTTTTCTTTGATTTGTCTAGATTTTGAAGTCCTGCCAAGGTGTTCTGCTCTGCACGGCTAACTGATGGCTCCTGCACTCACCCATGGCATGGCAAAGGCTCTAAATTAAACATGGCAACTGCTCATGTGTCATAACAGAATATATTGCATGCTCATGCTTTTGGCCAGTGAGCTAGGCGGGGGCTATATTAACCCACAGTTGGTGACGCCGTAGCAACACGACTTTCCATGATGCAGATTGGACCCTGATAGGAAGGATTGTGAGATTGTAAATTTTTCCTCTTCGATTTTGTAGTCAGATCATTGTGGAACATCTATGAGGCCAAGGGTGTAACTTTGGGTTCACATTATGGGGGGTTGAGAGCTCCGACCATCTAGGGAGGTCCCGGGACATGTCTGCATGCATTGAAAAAAGCAATAAAACACATCAAAAGGCGAAAAATGTTTAGAAAAGCTGACAGAATGTAAAGAAAAGTGTCCAAAAGAACCTTGAAAAAGGTGCCAAAAACATTGAAGAAATTGCCAAAAAAGGCAACAAAATCTCAGACAAAAGCAACATGGCAAAGCAATGAAAACCTTAAAAAACAACTTTGTAAAAATCCCAGATTTGGTTATTGTAAATTATACCCATGTATGAGGCTATTAGAGGAACGGTCACTTCCACGTTAATTTCACCAGTCAGCTGTTGTGGTTGCTTCATGAGCCGTCCACATCAGCTCCACAACCAAGATTTGTCTCTAAATGTCTTCAAAATATGGAAATGATCAACATGTGACTGTCACAGATCATCTGACTTTGTTTAAACAGGAGAATAATGTGATACTTGTGTGCTGTATTAGTAGTATAGGGTACTTTAGCTTTGGCCTGTTGCATGCTGCTGTCCAACCTGCTGTTCCAACTCTCTGACCTTATTTATTAAAACGTTAGGTTACGCAGCTACCGTTGGCCCAAAGCAACAGTTTTTCTCCACCAAAAACACAGGGGACCTGTGCAGTAGCTCAACCATACAACTACAGTACATTAGAGCTGTAACACACACCTAGATGAATACAATGTACGTCAACATCAAATAACTATATTAATATAGAAACTTACACACGACCAAATACACCAACTCAAACTGACTTTTAGTTAGCTTCGGTTCCTACAATAGTAAATACTGGTGACGATGTTGTCAAGTTACATGGCCGAATAAATCCCCAGTGAGTCCCAGTGCTCTGTATACAAGCTTTAGCATTTGTTATTTATATTCATTTGCTTCTCCATTCATTAATTCAGGCTTGCCCTTTAATCGGTCACCAGTCTGCATACACGAGCAGCTGTATTCTTCGTTGACTTCTCTGTTGTGGCTCCTTCTTTCAGTCTCTCTGAGCATTTCTCTCTTTGTCCCTGTGATACAGTCCCAGTGGGTGCTACTAGTAAGACTCTGTCAAATGTGTTTCCCACTACACTCTCACACACACTTAACAGTGTGTATGGGTTTTATGAATGTGCATGTGAATGAATTCTCATGGCGGTTTATATGATATATGTACTGAATCATATTTCGATTTGTTGTGCCACTATGTCAGTTGTGTCACTATTTCTAGTAGAAATAGCGACACAACTGCTACTACATATCCGTAGCTCTGTCAGGAGATGCAGACAGGCCCATTCTATAGTCAGGCCCGGTGCAGGATAACAGATTCTGTGAAGGACAATGCCATGCTGGATGGAGACTATTAAAACTCCCTGGATTATGACCTATATGGATTAGGTCCTGTTGCCTAATGAGACCTGGTAGGGCAGGGGTGTCCAACTCAACTTCACTAAGGGCCACACTGGAAAATGAGAATCACATGGAGGGCCAGATGTGTACAGTATGGTTTATTTCATCGTAAAAGTCACATATATTTGACTGTGTTATTGCACGTCTCATATAGCCTTGTCACTTGTGTTGCGGAATTACAACTAGGCGGGCCAAAATGTATTGTGACCCTGTGATTGATATGCAGTCCACAAGGGTGGCAAGGGGCAGGATTTGGCCCGCGGGCCTTGAGTTTGACACGTGTGGGAGGGTATAACTTAGCCTAGCAGCTAGCAGTCTTTTTCCCTCACATCATAGCTTAATCACGACAGGACACCACAGCGAATCCCAGCCTGCATGCACTTTTTTTCAGCCTAACGTTGAAACAGAATAGCTAATAATGGTAGCAAGAGCAACAAGTTAGCGGATTGCGGTCACAGCACTTTTTTGAAGTGTGTGTGTGTGTGTGTGTGTGTGTGTGTGTGGTGGACCCTTTCTGCACTCCTCAAGTCTCAAATCCCAGGAGAAATCTCTCTGCTGCTTCTCTTTTGGCATCTCTCTCTCTCTCTCTCTCTCTCTCTGTCTTTGTATCGCTCTCTCTTTCTTGGCTGGAGCTGTTTGATGTTTGCTCCCTGCTTCACTGAGCATTCCCTAAAGCCTTTACCAGCTCCATCCTGTGTGTGTGTGTGTGTGTGTGTGTGTGTGTGTGTGTGTATAAATGTGTGTGCGCGCACGCATGGGTGCACATTGATCCAGAACTCTGATCAATTCTGACTGACATATGATTACATGAGATATGCAACAAATAAGTAGAGTTGGGTTGATTTCCGGTTTGTCGGGGCAGGTGTACGAGGTAAAACTGGTGTGATTTAGGAAGGCGTTTGTTAATATATGTTTTGGCAAATAAAAAATAAATAAAAAAAGATGCATTACTGCCACCAAGTTGGACAAGGAGTTGGTTGTAAAATTCGGAATACTGGGTTGGTTTGGATTTTGATTTAATATCAAACCACTTTGGAAATCGTTACACTGGCCCAACTTTTTCCGTGGGTGATACTCGGAAAATCTACTTCACCGATAGACCATTATATACCTAAAATAGAAGTATTTTAGAATAATTAAACGCTGTAACATGAACAGTCCATAGACCGTTAAAATCCGAGCAGCAGTTGCTGGTTGTACTTAGCCGACAGACACACACACACGCGCTCAGGCCGACCACACAGCAACACGTTCAGTAACCCCAGACCGCCATGCACTCAGGCATCCGCTGACTAGCTCTCCGCTGCAAACTCATTCACTCAAAGATACACCTCAGTGAAATGAAACAACATTTCCCCTTCTTCTTTTCTATGTTTTAAGTGGAAGTCTGTGCTCCGATTGGCCAACGTGATGAAACACTAAGACTTTGATAGAAGTTGTCAAACCTGACAAGAGTGAGGTGTTGATAACGGTAACTGTATGTGAGACTGAATTATAGGAATAGGTGGGTGATTACAAGGCCTCTTTAATGTAACAATGCTTATCTTGGATTTGAATATTTCACTGTGCGAGCTCAATATAACTCCAATGAGCTATGACCAATGAGTTGCAACAAGAGCAGAAGAGACGTACTGGGAGGGAGTTGGAGAGGTCAGCACCGCACACTGGCTGTTTGGAATCTGACTTCCCCTGGCATGCAGCTGACCTTTGACCTCTGCAGTGGGACATTTAACAAGCGGGGCCTGCTTTGTGGAGATGTCATTCAGCCTGAAGCATGTGGAGATGTAAGAGGAGGAGAGGTTTTCGAAGCCTGGCTATGCTGCAGAGCAACGTGATCCTCTCCGCTAACATACAGACAGATGAACAGAGAGTACGGAGGAATGGAAGAGAAAGAGAATCAGAGAGTGAGAAAAGACGAGGGGTGGTGGTCATGTCAGGCCACCACGGCTGTGTGCCTATTTCTCTCTTCCATTTTGTGTGTGTGTGTGTGTGTGTGTGTGTGTTCAGTGCTTTGGGAACACCACAACATAAACAGTTAGAGTAACATGAACGTAGCCCTGTTGCTTCCCGCCCACTGCAACACACAACTCAATGCCAGTAGTGCAGTGTAGTCAAATGTTAATCAGAAAGGAATTCACTGCCAACTAAGTAACACTTACAATGAATTTGCTAAGATATGATCTTACAAATTGCAAATGTATTGGTTTGTCCAAACAACAGAATATATAGAAACACAAAAGCATAAAAAGCCACATGTACTGTACATACTTGTCTACTGGCGATTGGGAGTAAATCAGATAGCAGGACATTCTTGACCAAATACCTCGATATCGATATTACGACGATTCTAGGATTGATGATTGGTGATTTAACACAATATCTTCACACTTAGATTTCAGATAAATGATCAACAGTAATGTGGACACAATGAAAGTCTCAGTGGGGAAAAGGCAAATAACACAACAGCTGAAACAGAACAGTCTGGTGTCTTCAGAAAAGTACATCACTTTACTGTAATGCAGCCTTTAAAACCAGGAAATGACACTTATGTCATATCACCAATTAATGATATCCAACATCTAAGACGATATCTGGTCTCATATTACGGTATCGACATAATATCGATATGTTTCCCAGCCCTTCAATATGCACCATACTTGTCATACTTGCACCACTGCTTGTCTGTGCTGAGAAGCAGCAGTGGAAGAAGTATTCTGATCCCTTACTAAAGTAAAAGTACTAATACCACACTGAAAACATACTCTGTTACAAGTAAAAGTCCTGCATTGAAAATGTTACTTAAGTAAAAGTATGTAAGTATCATCAGGAAAATGTAGTTAAAGTATTAAGTAACACGTTACTTGACAGTATTGACATAATTGTGACATGACACTGTCATGAATATGTTATAAACCTTATAAAAAAAAGTCATGAACATATATGACTTCTGTCATTAAGTGTCATTTGGTTTTTATCATGACAAGTTGACATTAACCCTCTGAAACCGAGAGACTCGCCCACGAGCCTAAAAAGCACCTCTGATTCATAGTTCAATCATTAACCATCCATAACACATAGAAACTCGCCTAAAATTGTGGCTAAAAGCTAACGAGTTAGTGGTTACGGAGGTCTTTTCCGGGTCCTTCTAGCCTCTACAGGTGATTTTCTATCCAGCCTGGAACTTCTGCCTTTTTTGGGGTTCGTTGAGCATTAAATCCATACCTTTACATCCAAGATTTATCCACTTTTTGTCCATAATTCATGCACTCAATTCTTAGCGCCGTCCGTCCTTTGTGTACGGAAGTCAAGGACTCCATATGGGGTGCATGCCCATATATGGGAGACAACGTCACCCAAAGAGTATGGAAGGCCAAAGGCTGTATGGAAGGCCAAACGGTTGTATGGAAGGCCAAACGGTTGTATGGAAGGCCAATAGGAGAACTGTTTTAGACACACAATTGCTTGTGTAGCATTGCTGTGGGTGTAATATCAATAAATATGACATTATGTTGATTATTGGCATAAGTAAATGTCATGAGGGCAAAAGCGTCTGGACTTTCTTTGAAAAAATGCATGTATTTTGTCAACTGTATAAGTTATAATGATTATTTCTTCACAATGTGACTCCCAAGACATATGAGAAGTGTTTTAGAGAGTAAAATGGCTTAGGTTTTATTGATCTGTGTGTGATATCAATACATATTTGGAAGATTCATGTTCCGTTTTGTTTATTTATTTGTAAAGGTCCTAAACCATTTTTAACATGCAGGTGAGTCCTGCAAAATATTCTAATAAAAGTTTGTCCTGAAACAAATGATGTTCATACTTGACTGTAGACACCAGGGTTGGTGTTACAATATTTTATAAAATAAATCCAGACGGACAATGAACTGTAAAAATGGCCTTAGGGCTCAGAGGGTTAAACAAGGTGACATTACCAGAAGTTGTCTTGGTCATGACAAGTTGACATTAATTTTGTTTGGGATGTCTTTGTAATGACAACTTGACATTAAGGATGACATTACCAGAAGATGTCAAGGTCAGAGACCAATTGTAGCACTTGGTCAGATAGGTGTGACAGGATATGTCACAACCCTGGCTGTCATGACACTGTTATGAATATTATGTAATACATATATACATTTTCTGCTAATGTCATCCTGGTTAAGGTCAAGTTACTAGATGAATGTAGTGGAGTAACTAAAGTAACTAGTAACTAAAGCTGTCAGAAGAATGTAGTGGAGTAAAAAGTAGAATATTTCTCTCAGAGATGTAGCGGAGTAGAAGTAGAAAGGGGCACGAAAAGACTGAAGTGAAGTACAAGTACCTCAAACATTTGGACTTAAGTAGAGTACTGGAATAGACTTACTTAGTTCCATTCCAGCGCTGCCGTGCAGTGTGGCAGGTGTACCTGCGGGCCGAGCCCAGCAGCATGCAGCGACACATTCACCAGCACAGAACAGGTTTGGAGAGCAAACAGTGCAGAATACTGAGGGGCATGGCTGTGTCGGCTCTCTTCAGAGTTACATGCTCTCATTGTTGGCAGGCAGTATGGGATTTCAAGCCGAACATTCACAACATGTAGCTTCGCAAAGCTACAGTAGGGCTGTTGACAAGTCGATTTATTGGTCGATACGTTCTGGCTCGACAAAAATTCTGATTGGTCGAGTTTTTGCCGTGTTAATTTCATCAGGTGGAAGCATAGACTGCTACGGTCTATGGGTGGAAAGCACTAATTGCTAATTGGGGTGTTTTCAGAGCACCCCTGTTTCACAGGTAACAGCTTGTCTTCAGAACCCCCCCCCCCCCTTGTTTTCACTTTTTTTGGATTAGCCCAACCCATTGGAGACAGATTGAAGAAAGTACTAGAAAGCCTTATTAAATATTTATTTAATTGTGAGCGTTTAATTTACAGTCAGTCCTCCTCTACCATCGCGAAGACATCGGCAGTGTGGCAGCATTTTACAAAAATAGTTAACAGGGAAAAAAAAGTTGAATGCAAAGTTTGCATATCACAGCTCGACCACAAACATGACATATCACCAAAAACGGTAAGCTAACTCGTCTGCGTTAGGTTGCCCTGTCTGTTTCAAGTAGGCTATATGAACATATCAGAATTGGCATATTTCATAGTCTAATAATTGATTTATAACTGCAGGCGCACCCATCTGCAATGATGGTACCCAGACACACCCAGACCACGCTGGATGTTAAACCTCCTCTATCATCCAAACGCAAAAAATAATATCACGGAAGGAATTGTTGACTTTATTGCTCAGGATATGAGGCCCATTGCTGTTGTGGAGGGCCGAGGTTTTAAGAACTTTTTAAAAGTACCAGCACGCACAGTTCTTGTGCTGATAACACAAGTTGACATAGTACTATTTTCAGAAATCATAGGTTATGATAATGCGCACGTGCATGTGATACAACGCTGTCAGAGCCGACAGTGCAAAATAATTCAAAATCAAAAACATTTAATATACTGCAAATAGCTTACTAGTTTTTATGTTTATTTATAATTAATTTAGGCAGACAAGGACAAGTACTGCGCAGTTAATTAATCTAACGGTTTTAGGACTGCATCCTTTTTGTGTGTGTGGTAAGGTAAAGAAGATTTCTTTCACATATTTAATTCACTGGATTAACCACAAACAGACATTCACCTTAACATTATTCGATCTTTGAACAGTTTCTCTATTGAATTTCCAGAAGATGTATATTGTGGTATACTGTTTAGTGCTGTGTTGGCCATGAATATTCAATAGTTGAAACAAGACTTTAGCAATTTTTTGGCAGTGTTTTTCCTAGTTTGAGTGTGATCGTGAGAAAGGTTTGTGCTAATTTCTGAGTGAAGGAGAGACAATTAAAATGATGAAAAATACTTTGGTATAATAATTTCGTATGTGCTGTTTTGCCCTTGACAACTTGCAATTCTTTTATTAGGAATAACAGGCATTATTGAGGCATTAGTGAGGCATTATTTAATGCTACATTTTGGTAAATTCAGGAGAAATTAACCGGCGGAAATAGTGTGGTAAAATAAAAACCTATCACAAATCCTCACAACGGCATAGGCCACTAATGGCAGCTTTGGCGTGGGCTCTGCTCTACGTACTATTAAGATCAGCCTTAAGGGGAAGTACCAGCATTGTGTGTGTGTGTGTGTGTGTGTGTGTGTGTGTGTGTGTGTGTGTGTGTGTGTGTGTGTGTGTGTGTGTGTGTGTGTGTGTGTGTGTGTGTACAAGCCAGTGGTCAGGGCAATCCTCCTGTGGTGAACGGATGATAAGATGCAGAGAGAGATAGGAGGAGAAGAAATGAAGAGAATGACGAAGCAGAGAGGGAAAGAAAAAAGGACATGGTACTCCATCCCTTACAGTATTTTGCAGGTGTTTCCATCTTAACAAGCAATGCTGTGACAGCAAGTGTGTGTGTGTGTGTGTGTGTGTGTGTGTGTGTGTGTGTGTGTGTGTGTGTGTGCTCTTGGGACAAAGAGTTCCTAAGTGGGTCGTTTGCTGGGTGGGGCAGATCTACTCAAGTATAGTTTCCTGTACAATCTAAACACACACACACACACACACACACACACACACACACACACGTACACAACTAAAACAACAAAGTCAATTAATCAACAATTAGGATAAGATGAACTTTATTTAAACTGGTTTCCTACCACAGACAGACATACATAATGTGTTGACAAAGACATAGAAACAATATACACAACACGCTATTTACACAATCAACCTGGACCTCGTTTTCCCATTTTTGGGTGTCTAATGCTCCATGTCATTCCCCTTCTCTCTCCCCCTGTCTTCAGCTGTCCTATACAAATAAAAGCCTAAAATGCCCCAAACAGTATACACAATTTCTCCTTTTGGAGGATGAGCCCCATTTGTGGTCCTGCTTTCTAAGCTGATTGGTCCATCCGGTGGAAACTGCTATCAATGGGCACAACATCAGACCTATAACCAATAGATTGCTCATGGACAACGCAGGGTACTGGTGAACCAGAGCATGTGTGGAAGATGGTGTAAAGCATTTTGAGAACACGGTGAAACACAAACAGTGTAAGATTATAGATGGTATTTGATTTGTCTTATCCAAATCCAGTGGCACAGCAGACCTGCACCATGACCTCGGCATAGGTGCAACTGTTTCCATCATCAAACTGAATGTGGGGCAGGGTGAGCTGAGGACAGTCGGGGGTCCGAACTGTATTTGGCTAAGGGTGTGTTTTTACTGCAATACTGATACTGAATGGAAAGGTTGCAGGAATGGGAAACTTTTAGAAAAAGCTGAGTTTTTGTCTCAAATGCATCTCCCACATAGCTAGATGAATAACATGTGGATCTGTATCCTGGACACAACCCAAACAAATGACTAAATCACTACTGGACACAGTGAATGCATTCAGACGAACCAAAACACACTGTTTGTTATGCACTCCCACTGACCAGACAGACACACTCATCGTGAGAGAGACAATATGATTCACCAGCTGATAGAAAATGTCCAACTCCCACTGAGCGAGGACAGCTACAGGAGGAACTTCTAAAAAATACTGGAACAATGCCAGCGCAGTGCTGAACACTGACGGAGAGTTTCAAGCTCAGCTCAATCTGCACGTCATTGGTCTGACAGCTGCAGGCACCTTTACTCTGCAGATTAAGATTTCATAAACAAAACATTTTCTAAAATGCAGCACATACATTGTTGTAACTGTCCAGCAGTCTACAAAGTAGTTCCACTCACTTCAACCTGAATCAGCTACAATACTGAAATGCTGCTGCAACATCCTTATGTCTGTTAATGAGCTTGTCTGTGTCTGACAAAAGGATATATCAAAAAAGCCATTACCATACATCTGCTGGATTAATTGTCTTTTTTTTCTTCTTTTTTTTGGTGGTGATCCGCAGCCAGATCCAGATCTGGGAGTTCCACTATTAAATGGTTATTGATTGGCTCGATAACTGTGAAACTAAAGGCGGTAGAAGCTCTATTCTAATTTCTATGGGGATATTTGCAAAGTCAAGGAATCCAACTTGAAATTGAATCCACAGGAATTATGTGTTTGGGCGCAAGAGTGAATTGGAAAGTTGTTCTCATTTAAAATGAAACGCATTCTTTGTCCCAAGTGTGGGTGACTGCATGCCTCTCGCCCGGTCTCTGCTGAAAGTCTGACACCCAATCAAACCTTGAAACAGGAACAGTGTCTGCAACTCCGAGTCAGAGAGCCCCAATGGCTACGCTAACCCCATTCAACCTCACCCGTTACGCTACTTTTTCATGGAGCACAGGCCATTGACCACAGCTTGCCAGAGTCTTCTGTCCTGGGCTTTTCTTTCCAGCTGTTTCCATGTCATCCTCCTCTGCCTGATGTCTGTCTCGAGCAGGTGTTCTTGGCCCTGCCTTTGGGGTTCCATCTCAGGGCCTGCCTGGTGGTGCCCATCTTCTTCTCTTGAAGCCTTCTTCCACTGGTTGTTGGGCCAGAGATCATTGTTGCTGATGGTATCTGGCCGGCGGATGTTCAAGATCTTCCTCAGGCAGCTGTTGATGAATGGTTCTACTTTCGTTGGTCAGTGTGTTTCCTTGTAAAGCAGTAACCGCGATATGGTCTTAGCCCGGTAATGTGAATAACCGGGTTATGCCCGTTCTCTTATACATGAGCGGAGAAGAATGGGAAGAAGGAAGGGAGGAACTCTACCTCCAGTACAGAAGGTGATGCTCTGCGTAAGTACAGCTGGTCAGAATTAGGCTTTTTCTTCTGGTTGATCATTGTCCAAATCACAACAACTTGGAAAGCGGTGTCTCCTTGTCTGTCCAGAAGTGGGTCTTAACAGTGCTTTTTTTAAATTCTGGATAAAAACAACTGCATCGGGGTGGGGAGGGGTAGTAAGAATTTATGGAGCATGTGCAGACACGTACCCTGAGCTTACCCTGGTTAAGGTGTACACATGCACTCATAGCCCGGTTATAAAGAACTCATTTAGGTCTGTTTACCAGGGGATGAAAACTCTGATTCTAAACAGGGTAAGGCATTTACTTGGCCTTAGGGAAACTTGGTTAAAGCCTTATCCTGAAAATAATAAGTTTTTTTTTAACTGCATGCAACTGTTTGTGTTCTTGGTTATCCTCCATGTCTCGGATCCGCTCTCTGAAATTGACCTTCCTGTTATTCTGGCTCAGTCGAGATACATGCATGTTGGCTGATACTCTACGCTGTGACACTACACTGTGGGCTGGATTGGAGTCAGGCCAGAAATACCACCAGCCCCCGTTAACTGTCATTAAGCCCCCACCAATTAGGATCCAGATGCTAAATATGAGAAAGTTCTGCAACCCCCATGGCTCAATGAACACTTTTGTAATCCATGAGATAAAAACATACATGACTTTGTTTTGTTATTTAAAAATCGGATATTCCAATATATATATATTTTTTAATCCAGAAAGGCGTAACAAAACATAAACAGAGTTCCTTAACATTAGTTATTGGTAGTTATTTATGAGTCCTCACTAAAATAATATGATAATAATTTGGTTTATTGTCACAACAGAACACAGGAACATCAAAATATATTAAAGTTCTGATAAATAAAATGTCATTAAATGATTCTGATATTGAATACGAATATTTAAAAAATAAAATATATATATTTTTATCAGCCATTATAAATGTCGATACTGATCGATCGGGAAATGCCTAATATTGGCCGATAATATCAGCCTGGTGATAGATCAGTCGGGCTCCAGATCCCATTTTAGCACTCTTTCAAAGCACTTGCGCATTACTCTCTGACTGACGTTACCATGGTTTCCACTTTACATTGATGTTGCCTCCAGGACTAGTGCCAAATAATTTCCTTCTTTCACTGACTGTTGACTTCTTCTTGAGATTTGTATCAGAATTTAAATTGACACGAAGCGCTTTCACTCAAGTTTAGCAGCGACGGGTGTACTATGTTTTACTTTGACAATCTCTTTGTGAAATGAAATATTTTCCAGATCCACGTCACACATTGTGACACGTTGAAGTTAAATTGTGGCACATCACAGTTGTGTTTGGCAGTTTCTGATACTATTACTACTATTCAGGACGCACTGTCAACAGTGTGTAGGGACAGTAAGTGTAGGAGTAAGTAAGTTACATAGGAAATGATAAGTAAGAGAGACGGTGTTATAACGTGCAAAATAGTCCAAAAACCTGAATTGAACCAAGGACATTGCAATCACAGCGTATATTATATATCTAAGCCTCCTCGATGCTGCTGACTTTAAAAAAAGTACATTTTCAGTGTTGTCAACTAGAACTTGTCTGTGTGTTAAAAGCTGCTGCAGAATTTTGACATTGAAACGCTGCAGTCACGACACAAACAGTATGAGCAACATGTGTTTTGCGTTTGTGCGTGTGTGTGTGTGCGTGTGCGTGCGCGCACGTGTGAGTTTGTCTGGTTGTGTGTTTGTTGGAGGGGAGTAAAAGTGAAATGCTCTCTCACACACACTACTTAAACGCTGTCATATACACCGATGAAAGGGAAATCCTAGAGTTTCAGTTGTGTGTATCAGAGCGTTTGTAGTGGTGTGTGTATAAAAGCATTTCAGAAGTGTATTTCAGAGCATTTCAATAGTGTGTGAGAGCATTTCACTTGTATGTGTGTGAGGTTTCAGGACAGTGTGTGAGCGAATCATTTTTCAGTACTGTATAAACATTTCAGTAGCGTGTGTGTGTGTGTGTGTGTGTGCGCGCGCTAGAGCGCCACCAATAAAGGATTTTAAAGGCCGATACCGATATAAATATTTGGTTATTTAAAAATCTGATATGTCGGTTGATATATATATTTTTTTTAATCTAGTACAAAACATAAACAGATTTCCTTAACATTAGTTATTTGTAGTTATTTATGAGTTGTCACTAAAATAATGATAATAATTAGTTTTATTGTAACAGAACAGAGGAACATCAAAATATATTAAAGTTTGGATAATTTTTTTAAAATAAAAATTCAAACTTAAGATATGAAACTTAAAGTCCTTTGAACAAAAACACAATAACTAAAAAAAAATACAACAGGGACATTGTAGAGCGTCCTCTGGTGGACAAACACTCATAACATGGTTGACCGTCCATTTTTATTTTACTTTTTAAAATATTTATCAGAATCATTTATTTGTCATTACAAACAAATAATATATATTCTGTATATATAATTTTTATTTGTTATTTAATCGGCCATTATGAATGCCGATACTATTATAAAATCAGCTATGATATCGGCCCACCGATATATCGGTCGAACTCTAGTGTGAGCCTGAGTATTTATGTTCTTAGAAGACATTGTAATGAAAATGTTGTCCTTGGGTCAAATTTGACCCCTTTCAAAAATGTCTATATCTGAAATATGGGTTCTTTTTAACCAAATTATGCTCTTTGCAAATACTATTGGTCATCTGTACATTCCCCTGATCTTAACTATTAGTCAAAATAATTAATAATTTCTGCTTTTTTAACTCAAATATTAGGTATAATTCTATATAAATGAGGGTTATTGACCATGAATCCAAAAAAGTAGTGGAAAACTAGTGGTAGTAAGGTGGTGTTAGTGAAAACTAGCGACGAAAATGTCAATTTTTTTGAGGGTTAAAAATATTAAATTTTATTCCTGCCGATCAGCAGTAAAACATCAGGACAATAAGACGGCTTGACCTCGGCTGCTACAAAGCGACATGGAAGTGTTAAAGAGAGCTGATTAATTTGTCCCAGCTGAAGCAGCCTACATCAGGGATGATGGAGAGGGATGACTTTGCATGACCTCTCCTGGGATCCTTCATTGTTTCCATTGTAGAATATGTATTGTGTAGCGTATCATCAGCGTAAGTCTGTGCCTGTACCTGCACCTTCTGGAGTTATCGTGCTTTTTGCATGTGGAAGCGGTCCCAGACTCGAGGTCATGGTAACAAAGCCAGACATGAGGAAGAACAAAAGCCCAACACTGGGCGAGTGCAGGGTTGGATAAGCAGATAAAGACGAAGCAAATAGAAAGCTGAAACAATGAAATTCAGATTTCTTTTTCTTTTCTTATCTGCTCTCCTTGCCCAAGCCATACAATTTTTTTTCTCAACTAACTGATAGGACCTTTCTGTGGGAAATGGATTTTGAGACATCACAGTGTCTGCGCAAGGAGAGGAAAGGTCTGTGTGGAACTTTAGAGGTCCATCTCTCAGGCCCGCTGTTCACCGAATAATCAAACTGCTGCGGGTGCATATGCAGCGTGTGGACCCGGTCCACGAGGCACTGTAAAGTGCTATTGCTACATGTCCCCTGTTGTCAGATCTCATCCCGAATGAAGTCTCTTTGCGCCGGGTGATTGAGGCAGACAGGCCGGGCTGTGCCAGCTGGCTAAATTAGCATTAGATTAGTCATCTATCTATAGGCTAACGTTGCTGAGGAACTCATTTGTGGGTTAGCCCAGTGCTGCTTTTTTCCGTGGTCAAAACATTCATACCACTAATGACCTTTTGAGCGTGTTGAATGATGTTGTAACCCTATAACGTTATCCACCAAGCATTAGTATTAACGTTAGCTACTAACGTTAGCTCAACCAGCGCATTGTAGTAACGTTAAGCTGGATCGATATTGAAATGTATCAATAAATAAGATCTTTGCTGTATTACCGTGTTGCAGAGTGGCATGTGATTAATCCCCAAATGATGCCGTGTGGCAGAAAAAGCAGTATTATGGTTACAAGCCTTTTTTTTCTGTGACATTGTATGAAATACAATTACCTTCAAACATATCATCCCGGTGCCACCCTCTAGTTACTAGTAACCCGAGGGTGAAAGGTAATATGACTCCACTGAAAGGCGACTTAAGGAAACATCTGCCTGAAAATAAAATAACAGATTTCTCTGGGTTTGACATTTGATGGACACATTTGGGATAGTGTAACTACACACTTACTTAAAAAAATATACAGCATATATAACATGCAGAAATGTTGCATATAGTACCTTTTAACCAAAGGGTTTTAATAGCATAAAGCTATCAACACAGAGGACGCGCAACACAACTCTGGCCTCAGCAGAGTCCTGTGCTATGTACATCGACACATCCACCCTGACCTGCTCTTTAAGACTAATGTGCAGTATAACACGTATAAAAAAGATCTCACATTGACTCTTTGAGTTTTGTCTTTCACAGTTCTAAAAACACTTCAATATCACCTACAGAAACATGCACATACATGTACAAGTACTGCTTAGTTAACCTGGCAAAGAACACACACACACATGCAGTCACAGTCACTCCCACGCTTCTCTCACGGCAAAACCATCATCCTGGCAGTAATCACATTTGGATAAGTACAAGGGTGTGTGTGGATGATGAGGAGTCAGCAGCCTTAGCTGTGGCAGTGTGATGCAGTCACAGTCGTGTGTCATCATGCCTGACTGTCTGTATCAGCCGTCTGACAGTGGGCCTGTGTCCTGAGCTCTGACTTAACATAACTGGGAAGAATTCAACCAACCGGCTGCTTCTCTGCCAGCCTTATGCAACAGCTGCATTATCTGTGTTTGGATGGACTATGGCGTGTGCCTGTTCAGCTTGGTTCCAGTTTCTTTGTTTTTCACACCTTTCGCTACCAGAAGTGCATGTTACACCTTTCCTGTTTCGGGTTCCCAGACCATGGTCTGGAAGCACAGGGCTGTTAGGGGGTAACACCCTTTACTTTAACGGCTGTATTAACAACAGATGAAGCCAGAACGAACACGTAACGTGGGTCCAGTTTCTCCGGAAATTCAAAGCCAGACTGTCACTGCGGCTTATTCAGACAACTATATTTTACTCACCAAAACGTGTTTCTGAAAGCATTTTAAGGAGAAATAGGCCGTTCAGCTGCTGATTCTGTCTTCATTTCAGATCTACAAAGATTTCCCTCAGATTTTGTTTCCGGGTTAGCTCTCCACCAATCAGATCGGTCATTTGAGTCCGACTGCCGGTAATGCCCGCCTTCCGACCAAGCATGAGTTTGCCCAAAATGAAAATGATTGAGTCGGTGTGTCACGGCCCTAACACAGCCACACTCGTACGCTAAGTTACTTTTTTATGCTACTGTCCTAGCAACTCTCTAAGACTTTTTGGTGATATGTCGCAGCTTTTTGCGATGTGTTCATTGCGGCAGTTGATAATGCAACAACACAACAACAATTGTGATTGCCGTATTCAGAAAGCTTTTCAGAAGTATTCAGAAACGTTGCAGGTTTGATTCCAGCTGGGGACATCTGTCCACTGTGTGTTCTAATAACAGTAGGGCATGTTCTAGGGCTGAAACCATTCCTTGAGTAATTACATTTCTGAAAAATAATCGTTGCAAAGAATTTCTACAATCCATCACTCAAGGATTTGGCGGCCACTAACACCTATGATCTAAACATGAATATTTTTGTTTTTGTTCTTGGTGCTGGAGTATGGCCACTGTTTTGCTGGTAATGTTCTCTTGCGGCCAAACAAAAAACTCACAGAAATAACACAAGAAAAAGGGTAGTTGCTGGATGTATCTTCAACTCGAACTGCACAGAAAGGTGAGCAACACATGACCAGATAATCATAGTTCATAAAATTGCAGCGCAATGGTTCCAGATATTTCAGACACCATGCATATATTAGTACTTAAAGGAGAATATCGGCCAATTTTTACGTTAATCTTGATCGCTATATACAGTCGATAGATTGCATAGTCTCTCTAAAGTCTCTTGCCCCGACAACTGCCGTTTTAGCTCAGTGGAAGCTCACAGACATAGCTGCAGCTACTCTATGTTGACTGCACCAAATTTTTAATTTTTTTCTATTGACTGTACTCGCATTTTTATAACCATCAAGATTAACTTCAAAATTGGCCGGAATTCTCCTTTCATCGTCATTCTGTTAGTCACTAGTTGTGTTAAAGAAAACAGTTCCCTATCATGAAAATAGTGCACTGTATGTGATTGCCGTTCTGTAGTGGTGTTTGAATTCCCCGGTTGATTTGATTCACTATATATGCCACTATAAAATAATAATAATAATAAGAAGAATGCCTTTATTTATCCTGCAAGGGTAAATTCACAATTCACTGTCTAATAAACACTATATAGGGAATGGTGAGTGAGAGAGGGACACAGGGTTACACAGTCTGCAGTGTAGTCTATACACTTCACTGATAAACTAGAGAGTTATACAGCAATATCAGCTTTGTGATTAAAATCTTTGTATCGCGTCTACATTTCAGTCCATCCCCACCCCCTTCTTCATTGAGAGAAGAAAAGGCCTATAACCCCAGTAAAAGATCTCCCTTTGCAGCTTTTAATAAAAAAAAATGTGCTGCAAGGCATTTAAGTTTTGTGTTGAAAAAGACGGCGTAGATGCTGTACACACACACACACACACACACACACACACACACACACACACACACACACCAAGATTCATAAATAGCATGTGAGTTTGCGCAAGCCAAGAAAGGAGATTCAAACAATAAAGTTGGCTGGTTGTCAAGTGTGTCAAATACATGCATGCATGCATGCATGCGTGCACACACACACACACACACACACACACACACACACACACACACACACACACACACACACACACACACGTAACGAGTAAGCTCCATTAAATTAGCTTGAAGTAATTCCCTAAGTGTCCCATCTGGCTCTGTCTTTTAGCACCGTGCGGTGTTACAGTGTGAGGCTCAGTGGTAGCAGTACAGGTCAGTGCGAGGCAGTGTGATTAACGCCCGCCGGCTGGAGAGAAAGGTGGCCGTTTCTGCTGCGTTGGCTCTGTGGCTGTGCTTCCGCTGCCATCTGCTCGCGCTCTCTCCCTCAGTTAAAGAGTAAGGAATGAAACACGGGGTGCTGCCGCCGCTTCGCCTTGGGTGTCAGGAGGGTTAGATCAAGTTTCTGCCCAGGAGCAGAGAGGCCAAACCATGCTCACTCCTCACCGGGTTCCTTTGGCGTTTTTTAATGATGCAAAAATCTCCTTTAGTGCCATATTTAGACGTGCTTGGTCTGGACTCTTGGCGTCACTTTTGAAAAGTTAACCCTCTCCTTGATTTCATGTTGTTTATGGAGAAGGAGAACCAGATAAGAAGAGACGTGTAGTTACACGTTTTGAGAGGTGCACGTCAGGCTCCGGCGTAGGGTCGGTATCTCCACTACGGACGGAGCCACGGAGTTTTTATTTATTGCAGAAGCATGGATTGCCCGTTAGGGTTAGGAAAAGATGGTGGGTGGGGTTACAAAATATACGTTTCAGTGACACGCGGGACAAGAACGGGACATGAACCCTGGTCTCCTAGTGGAAAGTCCTTTGTTGTTTGAACCCCCTCCCAACCTGCCACCTTAAACAATTTCTAAGGCTTTCATACTACTCTCTACTGTTGTCTCTCTTAATTAGGGTGTCATGATAACAAAAATCCAGTAGTCAGCGCCAATACCAGTTAAACGAGACGATTCTCAATGCCGATGTTACCATGGTAAAAAAACAGATTCCATATACTTTAAACATGAACTTCTTAATTAAAATATTTGAAAAATATCAAAATGTCATAACAAGACAGAAAACATGTGCAATAGAGCAGAGAACAACATAATAAAGTGCAATGAATGGTCATAATGCAACCACTAGACACATTCCAGACTTCCAGGCATCTTTTCAAAAACAACAGTGTTTGCGTGACCAGAGACGTTAAAAGATATGTATAGTTGTATGAATGTAGTTGTTATTTTGAGAAAGGTCGAAAAAAAAGTCATAAAATGATGAGAAATGTCATTTAATGAGAAAAAGTCATTGTATAACAACATCATGTCTCAATTTGATGAACGAGAAATCTTGACTTATTGACGTGACACAAAGCTGTAATTATCAAGAATTATTATATAATTAGAACACAGTTGTGTCAACGTACGAGCTTGTTGTGTTTGCTAGAAGTTCTGTTTGTGTTTGTGTGTTCATTAAAGCGAACGAGTATAGGGCTGCGCAATTGCAATTTTTGCAATTGAATTGACTCCTATTAGGAGTAAAAGATGTTACTTTTCAGACTCTGACATTGATCTAACTTTCTGCTCTAAGGCGCTATTGTGGTACCCACCTTCTCTAAAAAGTGTTTACACGCCACAGTATGGGGGCCTCCTCTGCTTCTGCAAATAGGCCTACACATTGGGCTTAGTGAGTGTGACTTTTTCGCTTAAATCACTGTAATCCACATCACGGCTGGCCCTGGACCGTGGAGATGGCACTCTGCCCTCTCTCTTCTGTCTGCCAGGCTCAGCGCCCATCATACTGCAGACAGGATCAATAGGTAATCTATTACTGAGGGTGCCCAGGATTACAATGATGGAGGGGATCTGAGCCGTTGTGTGCCAAGCTCCTGAAATTCTCTCAATCCACCCTGGCAGCGGGCCGGCCTTCCTCACAACACTAATGTTCTCAATCCGGGTTTGAGGAGCTGAGCTCTTCATTGTGTGTGTATGTGTGTGCAAAACAAACCCAACGGATAATAGGAATAGGATTTTTCGAGGTGAACCCGCTGCTCTGGAGTCGGTGGAGGCTTATGTTTGGTTTATGATTAGGAATTTAAAAGCAGGAGATGGCAGCACAAACAGGCTTGTGAAAACACAAAAGTTTGCCGTTTCTGTGTGTCTGACTGTTCAGATGGGGCGGTCAGTTTGCAGCCGCTGCACAGCCACAGAGTAGTCTTCTGGCTTCTAGTTTAACTCTACGAAAACACACACACACACTCACACGCACCCTAAGTGGATGATGTGTTATGTAGCATTGTGTTTCCCGATGCCGAGCGTTCCCCTGCCACACACTAAAGCCATAAATCGGAT
Organism: Percina caprodes; assembly: GCA_013375575.1. NCBI lineage: Eukaryota > Metazoa > Chordata > Actinopteri > Perciformes > Percidae > Percina > Percina caprodes. The sequence goes on along the minus strand of JABXJD010000170.1, from coordinate 1,273,712 downwards.
GAAGTTAGCCGAGCAGTGTTGTGCCGGTGCAGATACAGGTCGCAAAGTGTGGACATGGGCGAGAACACAAATACTTCCACTGCTGCCCGGTGACTGCTGATGTTAATGCTCCCTGTGCTTTATTCGGCAGACAGCTCCTGGCACAGAGTGAGGGATGAAAGGAAGGTTGAAAATGAGGGAGAACTGTCAGGGTGTGAGTCACATGAATCATGTTTTGGCCTGATGGGAGCTTGCTTACAACATAAGAAGGCGGGGCCAAAAGCCTGACATCGCAGAGGGGTGAGACACATTAAGTATGTTTACATGCACAACAATATTCCACTTTTATTTTGAAAATGACAATGTTAACAGCATATTCCAGATGAATATTCCGGAAAAAATATTTTCCCAATATTGCATTTTCCGATTAAGACGTGGGATATTCCGGTATTATTCAGGTTTAGATGCATGCAATCCATACATTGAATACATTGGATTTATACAGCTCATTCGGAATATTTGTCCCAATCGGGTTTAACTGCTGTTTACGGCTTATGGTCAGCTCTGTGCGTTGCTATGGTTGCTGCACACAACCAACCAGCCAACAGTTTGCAAGGCTGCAGACCCGATAAGGAGGAGAATTCACATCCTCAAAACTCCGGTGCCATCTTGTGTTTTTGATGTGATCAATCCTTACATATGTTACTTCAACAGTGTGACAGTATGAGTGAGTCAGCATGAAATCCAGGTTCACTCAAAAGGGCAAAGATTGTAGGATGGGCTATTGGAGGTGGAACCTGTGAGGGTGAGGTCAAGGTTTATTTCCTGTATTACCATTTGAAGGATCAGCAGGAACTGGCTGGCCTGTGAGGTTTACTACAGGGGTCTTCGATGATGAAACCGTGAATACTTTTCTTCACCAGTAGAGCGGTTTTGAATATGGTTACGAGTAGGCTTTTATTTTGGGCCTGTACATGCATTTGGCAGGATCTCTCCATTACTTTGGATTGCCAATACTCGTTCATACTGTCACACTTGTTGCAACAACATCCGTATGACATCGGATTTAGTTTAATAAGTTTAATGTCATATATTCAAACTTTCATTCTATATCTTCTGACTTTCATTGTATATATTTAGACTATTTCATTCTTCATATTCAGACTTTTAGTCAATATATTCAGACTTTCATTCTATATATTTAACTTCCATTCCATATATTTCAACTTTCAAACTATATATATAGACTTTCAGTCCATATATTCAGACTTTTCTTCTATATATTCCGATTTTCATTATATTTAGTTCCGATTTAGTATATATTGACTTAATACACTTAATGCCTTTCATGAAATTCCTCCAGTCTTCACTACATATATTACGAGTCTGCAACTTGACTGCTTGGCGGAAGCATTCAACTACAAGGCGGTAATTCCAGTTCTTCTTCTTAACTAATTCCATTCAAAATACACCCAACGGCTTGCTGGTCATTGGTAGCACTTCCCTTCCTTCGCTTCCCCTCAGCCCTTGATATTACGTAACAGCATACATGACACGGAGGCCATTTGGAGAGCAGAGGGATAGTGGGTGGGGGTTACCGCTACTTCTTGAAGTGTTTTATTTTCATTAAATATTTGGCATTCCCCGTGTTTATGTTGATTTTATGACAGTTTATGTCATGCAATTTCCTTATTGCACAGCACTTTTTGTATAACATGTGCTATACAAATGTTTATAAAATATTATTACTCCACTTTCCTAACTCCAACTAAGCGCCTCCAGGCCTGGGTCTCGACCCCCAGGCCTACTTTAAAAACTTACAAATCATCAGAAATATCCTCAGAATCATTTCAACGAGGCTTGGTTATCAGCTGCGTGAGTGTCTGAATCCGAACGTTTGTGATTTGTATCATAATTGATCAGAACGACTGTTGCTACGGGTTTAGAATAATCTTCCGAAACAGAATTTGGTCCATGCGTTTCCAGATGAGGCTGGGATTTACTGTAGGTGTGTTTTGTGTTTGTTCTTTATGAAACATTCATGATGTGTTTTAAACTGAATGTTTAAGCAAGCGCCGAGTGATTCTGCAGTCTGAACACGCAGCGCACCAGCGGCACACAGCACACTCTTCAAATATTTAGGTGCTGCTGTAACACACACACACACACACACACACATCTGTAATTCCACTTTGCAGACATAGACGGCTCAGTACACCGGCACAGTGATGCCCATCGTGTTTCCTGCTATAATATTCAGTATTGCACGTGTAAGGCACGCTAATCCATTCATAATCTTCAAGTATTTCAAATCCTGTCATATCTCATCTGTGCACAGATTAACTGCGTTCAGACACTTCCAGGCTGATTTACAATGGAGGCCAGGCTTCTCTGCTCGTCCCGCGCCGCTGGGAATAAATGATTTCTGTCACCTTGTATAGTTTTTAACAAGGACAACCTTAGTGACAACGTGAGTGCGAGGACCTGCAGGTTCTGTTCCACACACTGGATTTAAACAATGAGTCAGTGCAGATTGGTGCACATGTTTCTGATCTCCAGAAGGCCACAGAGAACAAGGGCAAAGACGTTTTGGTGCCGGATCTGAAGAGAGCTGTTTCATTATCTGGATGGAAGTTGTTTTTGTGATGAGGTAACAGAAAGGATAATCATAATTTCTATGGTTTTGTTTAGGGCTCCTACTAATGATTATTTTTCATAGTCGATTATTGTGTGGATTATTTCCTGGTTGAATGGATGGTCTGTAAACTGTAAATGTGGATCGGTGTTTCCCAAAGCCCAAGATGACGTCCTCCACAACTCAAAGATATTAATTTTACTGTCACAGGGGAGAGAAGAAACTAGAAGATATTCCCATTTAAAAGGCTGGGTTAAGGGACATTTTAATTTTTTTCTCAGAGATAATTACACAAACCAGTAAGTCAATAATTAAAAAGTTAACGATTCATTTAATAGCTGAGCGTAGCTACCTTAACGAGGCCCGGCAGGTCTTCACATGATGAAGAGGTTAGTAAGACATGCTGTGTTATTCTGCTCTAACTACCTTGTTACAGCAGTAACCTAGCATTGTTAACGTCTTCTACATCTGGTGAGGATGCAGGTTGTTTCCTGCTGAGCTGTTGGCTTTGGCCTTTAGTCTACTACCTGGATTAAGGTGGGCCTAGACTATATCGACGGTGCCGCTGGAGGTTTCACCAGATTTCCTTCATTTTCGACGGGATGTCCGTCCCTGTCCTCTGTCTCTGTGTTGGCGTTCTAACCTCCGGTGGATTTCTGAGGACTATGGTTACCTGGTCCTCAGATCTCTGCAGGGTAAATCCAGACCGCTAGCTAGACTATCTGTCCAATCTGACTTTTCTGTTGACTGTTGACTGTCTGTTAACTAAAACTACTTTTGAACGTACACATGTTCCACCAAAACAAGTTCCTTCATGAGACTATTTAGCAGTGGCACCGTGGCTCCGTCTGGCGGCTTAGTACCGCCCAAGACGATTGTGATTGGTTTAAAGAAATGCCGATAAACCAGAATACTTTCAGAAAGGGCTGGCAACGTGAGGCTAAAATGGCCCAGAACAATCTGGAACTGCGTTTGGGCACCGTCAATTAACAAGGGAATTAATAACTCTCATTTTCATATATCAATGTTTCCCCAATCGCAAAAAAGAGCCAAAACAGTATTATAGTAGTATTTTCTTATGCCAAAAATAACATCAAATATCCATTCCAGTCTTTGTTTTCCCTTAAATCATTCTGCAGCGGTAGACCGCTGTGATTTCATGAACACATGTCCGTAATAACAAGCCCCACAGAGGTCAAATCATAACAACATTTCTCCAGAAAGTAACTGTTATGGAAAAACTGGAGATAAAAATAACACAGAAGCATTTAACCCTCGTGTTGTCTTCCCATCAAAATTGAAAATCAACACTTTTGTTGACACCTTTTATCGATGTTTAACACTTTTGACGCTTTTTTCAATGTTCAACACTACGTAACATTAACTTATTAACAGTAACATAATCAGTTTTACAGTTTTATTCAATAAACATCATTTATAGGATATTATACCTAATGTTTGAGTTGGAAAAGCAGAAGTTAAGAATTATTTAGACTAAAATTAAAGGAATGGATGTTGATGGATAATCACAGACTGGAATATGTTAACTTTTACTCAATACTATTTCAAAACCACTTCAATATTTTTTTTGAAATGCTATAAAATTGAATAAGACACTCCATAATTAATGAAAGTAAAGATTTATACCTGCCAAAGACCGTTGTGTGAAATCAATCATGTTATTATGGGTAGTAAAAATAACATTGATATAGGAAAACGGGTCGGTTTGACCCGAGGACAACATGAGGGTTAAAGAACTCTCCATAGAGGAGAATTAGGACTAAGCAGTACAGTTTAACCACCGTGTAATTACGTGTAGAGCCATCCCAACTCAGAAGTTCTTGTTTTCCTGAAGGAGGATTTAAACTCATGCTGGACATAGAAGATTTAGATAAGACCAAATTATGTGTTAGGTATCTGGAATTGTCCAACAGCTATGCGTGGTACCGTATCTGTGAAGCTGAGCGGACTCGCAGTAGTTGAACAGATTTGATTCTGACCCAAAGACACAAAGATGAGATCATGTCGCTGCATTGAAATAAATTAGAACTTCCTTGTGGCTTTTATTACAGAACTGCATTTGTCCTGGGACCATTGTCACAAGTTGTCCTCACCCTCCAATCTCTCCTGTTTAATAAGGTCAGAGTCATCTTCATGAAAAGAAATAAGGAAAATTACTTTCCCCGCAGTAAAATCCGACATGCCCTTTGGGCTAACTTTTAACAAGTTGGACCCAGTGCAGCTGTACTGTCGTAGCTCTGTCTCTGTTTTGCAGTCCATGGGGAGAACAGATCTGCCGCTCAGCCAGGTGTAAAACAAATGTTACTAAGCACCATACTCATTAGCATCCCCAAGTTAATTAAACAGTGCATTAATATGCACAAAAGTCCATGCTCCATCAGTGCAGCTGTAAGGGGATACAAAGATCCTCTTAAGGATCATGGTCCTAAACCTTAGAGAGGAAATGTATGAATTTACCTTGTCAACGTATGAGGTCACACATTTTGCATCAGGAATAACATGGCATCTTTGCAGTGATGACCATCCAGGGAAAATGTCCATGGGAAGGGGAAAGACCTCTGACCTCGTTGGGGAGGGGAGTACCGGGAGTTTTCCACCTGCAGTTATGAATAGGTTTATTAATGGGAACAAGGATTTGGCATCGAGAACCGGTTCCTATTTGGAATCATTTATAAAAAAAAAAAAAAAAAAAGAATCCAGTGGATTTTTTTTCAATTTCTTTTTTTATTGGAATCATTTGGAAAATTTGGTTTAGAATCCGATTGTCAGTTCCAAATGTAACACGCACAGGTTTTGGTTTCCGTAGCTCGTTGTGTAGTAGGAGCACAGTAAGCAGCGGATGTACGTTAATAAATACGTAAATAAGCATCTGACCCGTTTCATCTCCACCCCTCAAAGAATCGGAATCGATAAGAACCGGAATCAAAAGGAAGAATCGGAATCAGAATCAGAGTTGTTCAAAATCCAAACAATGCCCAACCCTAATGGACCCTTAAAATACAGAACAAAGTTGTCCGTCCCAGAGGCTGGTAAAATAATTGGCACACAGCAGCTCTCTCTCACAAAGATCTCTGACGGACAGGTTTTGCAGAAGACGTGGCCAATCTTGTTACTCTCTGACCGCCCACTCTTCCCTCTGTGCCGAGATAGACTGGAGGCTCCCTAGAGCAAAAACAAACAGGCGCCCGTAGTCTTTTGTTCCTTGTGTAATTAGGGCAATTAACTTGCACAACACTTGAGAGCACCGTTTTTATTATGTGTCACTTAGGCCTTCTTAAAGTGCTCATATTATACTTTTTGTCTTTTTCCCTTTAATTTATTGTGTTATATCTCTTTTTTGTGCACATTATAGGTTTAAAAAGTGAAAAAGCACAAAGTCCCCCCCCCCCAAAGGGTTTTACCATCTCCAGCAGAAAACTGTTCACAGACTGCTCAAAACAGCTCAATTGTAGTTCAGCCTTTACTTCAGAGACAAATGTTATAATGCTCGCCTAGCTGCTAGCATGGCACGCCCTCATACTCTGCTTCTGAATGGCTAGTAGTCCTTACCTAGGTTCTGACTCTAGGTGTCAATCCCAACAAAGATGAAACAGAAGTGCGATGCCTCACTCTGTAGCTAAAACAGAGAGCTCAACACACTGTGGTGCTTAGAGGATGAATCCTAATGACTTTGGTGATCTGAAATGTAACAACTCTTGAATGGCATTGGATGGCCGTTGACGTTATTAATTCTTCATTTATTACCAAATATTCAGCAATCAAATTGGAAGTCGCTTTGGATTAAAGCTTCAGCTAAATGACATGCAATGTAATGTAATGTCCCTTCAGCCTCGGTTGTTCTTTGCAAATAAGAAAATGCCAGCATGACAACACTAAACCGGAGATCGTCAACTGGCGGCTCGTACACTCCACACTCAATTAGTTTGGGTATTGCAGGGGAATCTAAGTCAGACTGGACACCTATAATAAAAGATCATTCATTTGTATACAAGCGTTGCATTTTAGAAGATGGACGCCATTTGGATAGCTTTCCTCCAATCAGAACTCTACATACTACAATGACATTTGCGTAATCACTAATATTAACCATGACTCAGTGAACTGCCTCCCAGTCTGAGAGAACGTTCTAGTTAAGTAGCCAAAGTAGTAATCGGTTTGGCTTTCCAGTGATTTTTAATAGTCGGTTCACTCTGATACAAGTAATTAAAAATAGCATCCATTTAGTAAGAAAACTATGAGGTATCAATATGAAAGTCTGGCCCCAACAGTGTGTTCTGCATACCTCCCTGCCCACACAAAGCTTTGTATGTGCAGGAACATAAAGTGTGTGAGGCTACATGTGCAGTAATGTATGGATGGTGGAATAAGCACTAAGTATAAGTAAAGCTGTTGTAACACCTCCAGTAGAGAAAGGATGAAAGTGACGTGTCAGGGTTTCAGCCCACGCTTGGCAGGACATCTGCATGCAGCAGAGCTGGCCTATTGTTTATATTGAATATAATCTCACACACACACACACACACACGGTAAAGATCCTGTTGACAGAGTTGTAATCATGGTATTCAGGGTGTGTGTGTGTGTGTGTGTGTGTGTTCTTTTGGTTTGGAAACAACATTGGAGATAAAAAAAAAAGTGGCATCACCGTAAAGAGCTGTAATAAAGCATCTGTTTTTTATATTTAAATGTGAAACTGAAAGAAAACGGCATGTTTTCCTTCTCCGATAGATGTCTTCTCCTTTGAGAAAACAATCAGAAAGCAAAAGGGATACATTTATATTTGTATACCGGTTGGTTACGTGACGACACATCTCTCACCACTCAAAATGTTAATGTTGTGCTCTGTGAAAGTAGCTGGAGAGCATATTTCTATGCAGCCAATCACAGTAAGTGTCTTAGTAAGCTATGCCAGTGAGTGGACATATTTGGCGGGGGGGCGGGGTAAAAGGTTCCTTCCTAAAGAAAAAAACAACAAAACATCTAAAAATAAAAAACAACGTTGAAAAAAGCCCCCAAAATGTCGGAAATGTCGGCGAAAACTAGGCTGGCCAAAATCTGTCAACCTGAATTGATTGAATGTGATGTTGCAGATTCAGAGTGTAGTCCCAAAATAAATGAAAATATGATGCGTTATTGATACTGATATTGATTATTATTGATATTGATACTGATTTATAGATAGATAAGTCAAAGTTGGGAAAGGAAGCAGAGCACCTGTCATAAGAGGAGGAGGACCGATAGGAAGAGAAGACAAGGAGTTAAAGAAGGAAAGGAGGCTTAGCGCTGGAGCAGCATGATAGTGTTCCTCTCCGTCAGCTTAGTGTCAAGCGCTCTCTTCCTCCATCTCTGGCTCCTCATCCCTCTCAGTCAATCCCATTTCTCTCTATTGTAATCTGTCCCGTATTCTCCTCTTCCTCCTCTCCACTCCTTTGTGTTCCATTGCTAGTACTTGCTATTCCTCTGAAGCTGGACTCATGCGGGGGTGTCTAGATATTGTTAAAAGGGAGCCCTTTAGTGATTACTTTACATAAGAGAGTAAATCTGCGAGTAGGCAGCGCAACGGTGGAATAAAGAGAAGCAGAGAGACAATCCAAACATTTGTTCACAGTAGAAACGAACCACCTGTACTAACCACTTTATGTAAGATGGTAAATGTGCGAGTGGCCAGCAAGACAACAGTGATGCGGATGGAAAGAGCACAAAGTGGAAGATCCTCTAGAACTAATATAGCGCCAATGATCTGAAACGGTACACACTTCCTGTCTGCTGAATGGCTGTGGGAATGGATGAAAAGTTATATTTCTATCATTTATTAACACTTTCTTTTGCTAACACTAGACGTTTTACACAGCTAAAAGACATATTTAGCATCACTGGGATTAGTTTTGTAAGGGCGTTCACGTCAGATCTCGTGAGAGTTTGGTCCTGAGACTGAAACAGGTCTCAAACAACGATGCCGTGTTAGTGTCAGAGTGATCTGGAGATGTGCATGGGGTTAGCATCCCAAAAGCGTACCTCATAGGCTAACCATCCATCACCTTCTCCTAGCATTCCATTGACCTCCATTCATTTTGGCGTCACTTTGACAGCAACTAACTCTACATCTGAAGCGTTTAAAGTCTATATGTCCATTGCTTACTTCCAAAGAAACACCACAATGTATAAAAGGCCCCTTAACAGGCATTTTTATAAGAATAGGCTAATGATTGTGGCATAACCACAGGACTTTCTGTCGCACAATAGATAAATTACCAAAAAGTCAGGAGAAGCTCGCAGGCAATCGAATGAATTTGGCATTCAGTCAAAATGACAAAATAAATAATTAATCACAATACTTCCCAAAAGTTGCTCCTACGCTCATGGACAGCTCCAAGTCACGCTCTCCGTCTCTGCAAGGTTGAATTGTTGAGATTTCTCATGCCGGATAGACTCACTGATTGACACTCACATCAGATGAGTATAGGAACTGTAAGATACTGATCTGAAGAGTGAATGTGATAAATAGGACAGCAGTGTATCCTGGCGAGCATGCATGCAGTTGTTATGGTGGGGGGGAGGGGGGTCTGAGCACAATAATAATCGGTCTGCATACAGTAAAGTGTGTTACCTTATTTGACAAATCTATGGATTTACCTGTTAATTCTGACAATTTGATAAATAAATGATAAAATGGTTAAAAAATGGTTAAAAAATGGTTAAAAAAATTATATTATTTAAATAAATCACCGGGGGAGTCGGGTACAGCGTGGCTCTGGAGATAAAACTGAGATTAGCTCTCCTATTAAAGTTCATGTTCTACTTGTTCAACAGTTGTTTGGTAAACACATTTGCTCTTAAATACATTTAGAGAGGATTTTAATTGCTGCTTGGGCTGGTTTCCTTTGGGGCTTGCTAAAACCTCTTTGGGGTGCTGCCACAAATCATCTCTATACAGGAAAAACACAATGTTACCTAGACACAGATGGGCTCATATATGATAACTGGTGGAAGTACTAATGGAAGTACTGGGCTAAAAGGTCCCATGACATGGTGCTCTTTCAATGCTTTTATATAGACCTTAGTGGTCCCCTAATACTGTATCTGAAGTCTCTTTTGTATAGACCTTAGTGGTCCCCTAATACTGTATCTGAAGTCTCTTTTATATAGACCTTAGTGGTCCCTTAATACTGTATCTGAAGTCTTTTAAATAGACCTTAGTGGTCCCCTATCTGAGAGGGGGGCCTTGACCAACTGCCACTTTGCTCGTTGATGTCTCCATGATGTCTCTCTCTTATGGGTGGGCCAAATTCTTTGGGTGGTCAAAGCAGAGAAAGGGGAGAGTATGAGGTCATAAGGGCCAAAGTTACCCTCCCCAAGATTCCAGATCGGCCCATCTGAGCTTTCATTTTCTCAAAGGCAGAGCAGGATACCCAGGGCTTGGTTTACACCTACCACCATTTCTAGCCACTGGGGGACCATAGGCAGGCTGGGGGAACTCATATTCATGTTAAAAAACCTCATAAAGTGACATTTTCATGCCATGGGACCTTTAAACTTTGGGTTGATTTTGGACAGAGCTAAGAGGATATTATACTGGAATAGACAATATTGGGTAACACTTTACTTGACAGTATCAACATAACCGTGACATGACACTGTCATGACAAGTCATAAACATTTATGACTTCTATCATTAAGTCATTTGGTTTTTGTCATTAAATTTGACATTAATGTCACTTCTGGTAATGTCACTTTGATTAATGTCAACTTGTCATAATCAAGAGAACCCAAACAATGTCAACTTGTCATGACAAAAACCGAGTAAACCAACGTTTATAAACTTTATGACACGTTCATGACAGTGTCACGTCACGGATATGTTGATACTGTCAAGTAAAGTGTTACCCAGCAATATGGTTTTATACTACAGCAGCACCTAAGACCAGAAAAATTGTATAATAGTTGCTCTTTAACAAAAAAAGCTGCATAGCCTCAGGCCGGGTAGCCTCGCGCTGGTTATCCTTGCCCTGGTTATCCATGCCCTGGGTATCCATGCCCTGGTTATCCTTGCACTGGGTATCCTTGCCCTGGTTATCTTTGCTCTGGGTATCCATGCCCTTGGTATCCTTGCCCTGGGTGTCCTTGCCCTTGGTATCCATGCCCTGGGTATCCTGGGTGTCCTTGCCCTGGGTATCTTCATCCTGGATAGCCTCACACTGGGTAGCCTCATGCTGGGTAGCCTCGCGCCGTCACAAGAGGGTCAGTGTACTCATCAGGAGGAGTATTCAGGCTGTGGGAACAGCTGGATAATGTCTTGTGATTCCCTCAAGGGAGCTATCAGTGTTCTGACAGAGAACACTGGAAATGTGCAGTATCAAAGATGTGGTTGTTTACCCGGCACGAAGGGTCAAAGAAAGTTGTTATTACATGCATTTATGGATGTTTAGGATTGCAGCTTGAACCATAATTGGGACTAAAGGATCAGGATATGTCGGCTTTACCAATGTTAACCATCTTTTTGAATTGGGTTCTTTTAAATCCCCTCCCCCAAAAAAAAAGTTTTCTGAAATAGTGTAAGACATGTTTTACAATGTTAAATGAATCCTATTCGAGAATGCAACTTTTTCATTCTCGATGACAACTAGTTTTCTTTCCCCCTATCCGAATTTTAGGATAAGATAAAAGAAGTAGCTCCGAGGGAAGAGATTGGGAATGGGAAAGCAGAGTAAGGGAGAGATAATGAGAACTTCTGAGGATATTAGAGGACAGGAAACAGAATTAGTCATTTTTGAGGAGGATATAAGAGGAGAGGGAGATGAAGTAAATAGAAGGAAGGCTAAGATTTGGCAGCTGGGAGAGAAGAAGAAAGAGCAGGAGAGTATACTTCTCTCAGGAGAGGGAGGGAGAGAAGAGCCACTGGAAGATGAGATGTAGAAGAGAGGAGTGGATGTAGAAGAGGAGAGAAGGACAAAGAGTAGTTCCAAGAGGAGAGGACAGAAGTAGAGTCACAAGCCTTGTTTCCATCCAAATGTTCTTATGCAAATTAAGTGATATCGAATGGAAAATTCCTTATGGAAACCGTCAAATTGAATGATTTGAATTTCACGAATATCGTCAGAAAGTTTGTACGTTAGATCTCATCAGATTTTCCATTAATCGTTAACGGCTTATGTGATGAATGCGGATGGGAAAGTTATTTGGCCATTAAAAAATTGAGAACACATTTACATGCATCTGCATCATCATAGCGACGTTTTGATGACGTCGTTGTTGCCTTTGGTGTGGGAGATCTGGGTTCAATTCCCACTGCCATACATTAACCATTGTGTCCCTGAGCAAGACACTTAACTGCTAGTCACTCCAGAGTGGTGCGACCTCTGATATATATATAGCAATTGTAAGTCGCTTTGGATAAGAGCGTCAGCTAAATGACATGTAAGGTAATGTGTTATTATAGCTCCTTATGTCGCTATCATCTGGCACTAGGGCTGGGCAATATGGAGAAAATCAAAATATTTTTGACCAATACCTCGATATCGATACCATAACGATATTGTAGTGTTGACTATTGGTGTTTTCACAAAATATTTACACAAGAAATTTTTGATGAGTAATCATCATTAATGTGGATATAATGACTAAGTGGGTAAAGGCAAATAATAGAACAGTCTGTCATAAAATGACATCACTTTACTGTAATGCAGCCTTTAAAACCAGGAAAAGACAACACTTATATCATATTACAATATCCAAAATCTAAGACAATATATAGTCTCATATCGTGATATCGATATAATATCGATATACTGCCCAGCTCTAGCTGGCACATAAGCACTAGTATAACTTGATTCAGTGCCAGAATGAATGGGAACACATTAAAATGTCTCAAATCTATTTGGTATACCATTTTAATTGGAGAACAGCATGTGACATCATTACACTTGTTTGTTTTTTTTGCCCGATCACGGAAGGCTTGTATCATGTGGAAGCTTAGACAGTTTTGTTGTTACAACTTATAATTCCTCATGGGCACGACAGAAAGGACGCGCTGTAGCTGTAGAAGGGGAGAGGGAACGTGTAGTGTTTGTCTGCTTATGACTAGTCTCTCTTGTGTTGCGTGAGTTGTGTGCAGTGCAGGAGTTTCTGCTTCATTGTGGCGTGTGCGTTCTTTATTTATTAATTTGTTTATATTTTATTTATTGCTTTTCTGTTTAACAAACAAGAAAAAAAGCACAGAACACAACAAAGTAACCCGCCCATAGACAAGCAAAAAACATTAACAATAGACTAACAATGACAGGGTTGAATGAAAAAGAAAATATTGTAACAAAGTATGTATACATTATATTTACATGCACAAGCACAGGTCCAAATAGAAGAAGTAAAAAAAAAAAAAAAAATAAGGGGTTCCAAGAAACGATAAAACCACTTGACACCTTCACCAAGTGACAATCAAGCATTTAAAGACACTCCTGATAGACAACAACGGTTGCCACCTTTTGCCAAAGGTTACAGAGTTGAGACAGACATTGCATCGTACTTTCTCCATATGTAGCAAGTTGGATATCTCTGCTTGCAGGTCTTAAAAGTGGCGTGTGTGTTCTTGGTTGAGAGTTTGCAGTGTATATATAAAGAGCATCTTGGCTCCGTTGGACCTAGTCTCTGCCAAACATCCTCTCTGAGGTACACACGGAGCCTTGGAGTTCATATACGCCATCCTGATTTACAGCGACAACAACCCCTTCTCACGCCCAACTTGTAAAATACGGACGTTGGGTCAGTGTCCCTCAGTGTCAGATAGCTGTAAGATGTCGTAGTATAAGGAGAGGCAACGGTAGATTAGTTTGTCATAGAGATGGTCTGATACCATTTTTTGCTTCCCGATACCAATTCTGATACCTGAACCTACCGATCCTGTGTCATATATTTTACTATGTTTTACCAGATGTATACTACTAACCCTGCATGGATGTGATTATTAAAGCTTGGATATAAGATGTGCATTATATGTTTTGTATGATGGTGTGTGTTGCCCTTCAGTGGTCATAGCATTAACTACAATTAATTCTCCTTGACTCTCTTTTCACATTGCTTTAGTGCTTCAGTAAGGAGAATTAGAGCCCGACCGATAAAGGCTTTTTAAGGCGGATACGATACAAATACTTGGTTAACACAAAAGGCTGATATTCCAATATTTCGGACCAATATATATATATATTTTTTTAAATCCAGAAACGCGTAACAAAACTTTTGCTTTGTAGAGCAGCCTTTGGTGGACAGACTATGCAACGCCATCACTAACAGGGACGTTGTAGAGCGTCCTCTGGTGGACATACTATGCAACGCCATCACTAACAGGGACGTTGTAGAGCGTCCTCTGGTGGACAGACTATGCAACACCAACACTAACAGGGACGTTGTAAAGCGTCCTCTGGTGGACAGACTATGCAACACCAACACTAACAGGGACGTTGTAAAGCGTCCTCTGGTGGACAGACTATAAAACGCCATCACTAACAGGGACGTTGTAGAGCGTCCTCTGGTGGACAGACTATGCAACGCCATCACTAACAGGGACGTTGTAAAGCGTCCTCTGGTGGACAGACTATAAAACGCCATCACTAACAGGGACGTTGTAGAGCGTCCTCTGGTGGACAGACTATGCAACGCCATCACTAACAGGGACGTTGTAAAGCGTCCTCTGGTGGACAGACTATAAAACGCCATCACTAACAGGGACGTTGTAGAGCGTCCACTGGTGGACAGACTATGCAAAGCCATCACTAACAGGGACGTTGTAAAGCGTCCTCTGGTGGACAGACTATAAAACGCCTTCACTAACAGGGACGTTGTAGAGCGTCCTCTGGTGGACAGACTATGCAACGCCATCACTAACAGGGACGTTGTAGAGCGTCCTCTGGTGGACAGACTATGCAACGCCAACACTAACAGGGACGTTGTAGAGCGTCCTCTGGTGGACAGACTATGCAACGCCAACACTCAGAACATGGTTGACCGTAATTTGTTTATTTTTTTTCATCGGCCATTATAAATGCTGATACTGATCGTTTGGGAAATGCTTAATATATTGGTCGGGCTCTAAGGAGAATGTTGCAGATGGGAGGGAAATGAAAGATGTATTTTTGGGCCATCTTTTGGCATTCTCCTGAATTTTGGTTCATTATTTTTCTGTCCATATGCCTTTCTCTTTAGAAAGAAAATGCCAAGAGGAAGAGGATTTTCTCTCATGCAACGACCTTTGCTAGCACTTTGTTGTTGAGTCTACTTTGTCATGTGTAATACTGTAGTCGGCGTTCTTACTGTGATAATATTCTGGTCCAATATTGTAATACAATATTCCTGTTTTTTCACTGGTCGTATCTGTTTTGTTGGCCTTTTGGTTTGAACTTTGCCTGTTTTGATCTGTTTGAATGTATGAATGATTGTAAGGATGACTCAACGTGTCACTGCTTTAACACTCTGCTCAGTTAGGCATCTAACAGATTCTCTTTCTTTTCTTTACATGTCCATCTGCTCTACCACAACATCACACGTCGTCCCCAGGTAAGACATTTTGTGTTTTGACTATAATGGCTTTCTGCCCAGGTGCTCAGATCTGATGCATGCTGGGATGGAAATTGTGGATTTGTTTTGGGCAGTGCTGTTGCTTTTATTTTGTTTTATAAAGTCAAGTCCCATTTGTAACAGTCTTTTACAGTGTGCCGTTGCTGCGCCCTGGATGTGTGTGTGTGTGTGTTTGTGTTTGAAGCTCCTTGCCCATGCCGTAATTAAAGGCCGATTCCTCTGATATTGGTACACAGGTTGGCAGGACGAACAGACACTGCCGATCTCCAGAGTGAAATTACCTGGAAGGATTGTCATCATTTCTGCTGCAGTCGCTGAGCAATACTTTTGTTTTTGATGGGGAAAGTGAATGTTACCACATCGTAGACTTGAGGAAACGACAAGGATTTTTTGGTTTGGTTGCTTCTGTTTGCATCTCGGATGGGGGCAGTGGTCATTTTGTCTCGAATAGCTGCAGGCTTAAGTTAGCTGCAGGGTATCGGTAAGCTACAGTGTGTCCTTAGCTACAGGCTACAGGTAAGCTACGCTGTGTCTTTAGCTGCAGGGTATCGGTAAGCTACAGTGTGTCCTTAGCTACAGGCTACAGGTAAGCTACGCTGTGTCTTTAGCTGCAGGGTATCGGTAAGCTACAGTGTGTCCTTAGCTACAGGCTACAGGTAAGCTACGCTGTGTCTTTAGCTGCAGGCTAATGTTTCCGGTAAGCCACGGTGTCTCTAGCATTGACTATAAAATTAGTGGACAGTACATGTGTGACATCACCCATTGTTTTGTGGAGATCTGTTGTGAGTCGTCGAGTTTGCCGTTACGGGCGCAGCCATCCTGGTTGCTGATGTGACGATTTTAGACAAGAGGGAGGAGTGAGGGTGGAGTCCTTACACACTTTCACTGGCAATCACATCATAGCCACGCCCTAAAACACCACCTGCTTTATCACCAATTTTAAAATCAACGAGACCATAATCCAAAAATGAACATAAAGACTTAAAACTAGCGACTGAGACCATACACTCATTATGAAAATGTTTACTGAGGTAATAAATCAAGTGAGAAGTGGGTCACTTTCTACAGAAACCGACCTCGTTTTGCAACCGCACGTGTCGCCCCCTGCTGGAGATCAGATAGATTGCAGGTTTAAGGAGGTCCCCCACCCCCCGGCTGGAGAGCAGATATAATGCAGGTTTAAGGAGTCCACACCCTGTCGGAATTCAGATAGAATGCAGGTTTAAGGAGTGAAAATAAGAAAATTAAGACGACAAGCATGCATAAGATTGACATCGCTCTGTATGTTTTGGAAATTGACTCGCAGAAATAGATCTGAAATTGACTTATTTTTCTTTATAACAACGTAAAATTAATAAGTTAATTGCTTGATAATAAGTAAGTGGGAAAGGAGTGTGCCTCTGTAGCGCTGTGGTCCAGAGAGAGGAGGAAACACAGACCATCAGAGAGCAGGGATGACGTAGCTTCTAATTAGTTCATCTCTTTAAGTTCCCCTCTCACTCCACCTCCCAGAGGGAGAAGTGGAGCACAACTATATTAAGGGCTGTTTGTAATACTTGGAGTCACCTGACGGCCGCTAGCCATGCACACACACAGCTGACAACATGAATGAACTCCAGGATAGATTGCAGTGGGAGTGGAGACATCTGGCCAGATAAATTAATTAGTGTAAGTATTTAGTGATAAATACAGGTAAAACTCAGATTGGACAGATAGTCTAGCTAGCTGTCTGGATTTACCCTGCAGAGATCTGAGGAGCAGGTAACCATAGTCCACAGAAATCCACCAGAGGTTAGAACGCCAACACAGAGACAGAGGAAGGGGACGGACATCCAGCCAAAAAGAGGGACATCTGGCTGAATTTCCTGGGGCATCGGAGCAATCCCCGGAAATGGAACGTGGTGCATATAGACTAAGGTGCCATGGACTCAAAAGCTCGATCACCTTGGCTCTTATGCTAGGTGCGTGGGACAAATGGGTGAAGTAACTCAGCCGCATACGCAGGAGCCTGACCGAGCAATGCTCTGAAGGGAAGAGTGAGAACGGAATTCAATATGCAACAGGGAGCCAGGGAAGAGTTTCACTTTCCAAAAGAATATATGGAGCATCTGGAAAAAGGTGACACGCTTTCTTAAAAATGTATTATGATGGCAGAAAAAAAGACAACTGAGCCATGTTAAAAGGGTTCTAGTCCAAAAAACAAAACAAAAAAAGAAATCTTCAAAAATATCCAATACGTATCAGAACTGGGTGTTTTGTCCTGACAGAAAAAAAAAAACATTTACGAGTTTCCACAGGTGAGGATGCAACAAAATCACTGCCGCGTTGTCATTATTATCATTCACACTTAAATGATGAATGTGGGTTTTTGCAACAGGATGAAGGGCGGTCAACACTTTGGTTAAAGCAAGTATCTCATCAATTACTGGCCATATTACCAACAAACATGCAAAAGATATTCATGGTCCCCAGAGGAAGAATTCTTATGCTTGTGGTGACCCTTGACCTTTAATCCTGGGGCCACCATCGGGCCAAAATGTCTCCATGTACCCAAGAAATGTCAAAATCTAATGGGCAGGTTGTCATTAAATGTACTGAGCATATTGTTGCTCCCTAGAGAATGAGCTCTTTTTCTTTTGAACAATGCATAACTTTTCTGTAATACGTCTTTTAGGCCCAATTTCTTCAGACAAAATAGTTGTTGATCTAAAAGGCACACTGCCATGAAATCAGAATCAGCTCTATTTGCCAGGTATGAGGACACATACGAGGAATCTTTCTTTGTAACACCGTAGCTCACAGTGCGCTTACACATACAAAACAACCAAACAATATATTCATACTCTAAACAGAAACAATATAGAGGCAATAGTGCAATTAGCCAAGCATATTCATACTCATAAGGGGATAAACCCTTCTAATTTCATGACCGTGATCTTTCCTACCCTTAGGGCTACCCTCAGGACAAGCCTTAGATGTTAGATCTTCTCTTCCTGTGAGACAAAACCATCTCTATATTGGTTGTTCTGTCTAACGTGGTGAGTGGTGTAGTGTAAAGTACTGTGCAGCGGATAGAGGCTGCTAGTGTGGTTTAAGACTCTGACCTTTTTGTTTTTAGGAATTTCTGTAGCATTTTTAAACAGATACACTTCACTACACTACAATGAAACTGAAGCTTCAAGCAAATGCAGCGGAAGGTAGTTACGCTACAGTAGCTCTGCACTGTTGAAAGTAGCAAGCTACTCAGAAAAGGTATCTAAAAAGGGATAGTTTGGATTTTTTGAAGTGGGGTTGTAAGAAGTGCTTTTCTATAGTCAGTGTGTTAGCTAGAGAAGATGTCGGTCGGCACGCCTCACTATTTGGACAAGCAGACAGAAGTACCACACGAAGCTAAGCAACGTACTGCAGATTTCAGACATCCAAAAATCAATAGCAGTTTAAGTGTAAGCCATATTTAGAATATTTTGACCACTTTATCTTGCTGTCAACAAGCCTTTTCACAGGGGAGGACTATGCGCTCTTCAAAGACACCAGACTCCATTGAGAAAAATACTGAAATTGGAGTTCTTCTGTTCTGAATAATGATGTGGATATCTGAAATGAAAAGCCCGATATTCGCAAATGACAAAAGTGATGTCATTTGTCCCAGGAAGAATGACATTGTGGATATCTGAAATGTTCTTTTTGACTAGAAGAATTTAATTATGGATATCTGCCAAAAAAAAAAAAATCCAGTCCAGCCATTAAATGTTAAAACGGCCACTTAGACTATTTAAGGATTTAAATGTAGTTTTGACTTCTACAATCACAGTTCTAGATTTCTTGATAATAAATTCTGTTAGTAAGAGTGTTACTGTGGATATCTTTAATTGCCATTCTGTCTGGCGAGAATCTAATTTTTACTAGGAGAAATGATATTATGGTTTCTAAAATGTAATTACAGATAGGACCGGAATGGTAAAGCGGCGTGCCATATACAGCGGCTAGAATAAGTTTACACGCCCAGGCTGAAGTTGATTATAAAGAGGAATAAAAAACATCTTTTAAAAATTGATCTTAATGCGTCAATTCAAATCAAAATCCAACCTTTTTTACTATGCATCCTGATAAAGTTCCCTTGGCCTTTGGAATCAAAATACCCCCACCCCCACATCATCACATACCCTTCACCATACCTAGAGATCAGCATGGGGAACTTTCCATAAGATCATCTCTCAATGCAAATCAAACCAGCTATTAAGCAAACTGAAATAACACCATGCCAATCTCTATGTATGGTGAAGGGTATGTGATGATGTGGGGGGGGGCACAAGGCCAAGGGGACTTTATCAGGATGCATAGTATCCTGATCCATGAAATAACTGGCCTTTTAAAAATAAAGATCTGCCTGCCTCTATGGGAATTTAACATAGGGGGTGTATACTTATGCCCCCTGTATTTACAAAAAAGACTCTTTATTTATCTACAATACTTTCTTCATTCACAAAGAAAATTGGTGTCCTTAAAAGGTTGGATTTTCCAAAGTTTTTTTAATCAAGCCATTAAGATCAATTTCCAAAAGATCTTTTTTTATTCCTCTTTTTAATCAACTTTAGCATGGGTGGGTAAGCTTATTCTAGCCGCTGGAGCTGCTGCCCCTGTTCACAGCAGTACATCGCTTAGCTTTACCCGAATGCTATTGGGAAATGTATGAAGTAGTAGCTTAGCTATTCTCAGGCATTGATCAATTTATTGTGTATTACTTCAAGATGCAATTCCCAGGTTTCTTTTTTTTTTATGCTCTGTCTTTTCAGTTTCTACTAAGCTAGGGCTAACCGATGAAACGTCGTCAAATCGAACATGCGATTCAAAAGAACACAATTAGCTGGATCGTGAAGACCGCAATTAATCCACTGTGCAATATTTAGTATTTCTCTTTTCATTATTCTATTTTAAATGAGACAAATAGAATAAAGTTGCATATCACAGAATGTTTACATACATTTTACTGGATCTTTCATTTCATTGCCGTATTTAACTTGATTGCAGAAGGTGCAATATGTTGCAAAAAAATAAATAAAATTAAATCGGAATTGTAATATCTGGCAGAAAAAACCCAATAAAATGTGTGCCGCAAATTGTTCAGCCCTATTCTAAACCTAGTGGTCAGTCACCACTCGCCACCACTTTACTGTATAGTCCTGAAGCCTACTTGAAAAGCATTTTTGTCTATTGAATTTAAATATATATATGAGTTTGTGGGGCCGAGAGGACAGCCAGATCTGAGGATCGCAATGCTGAGACAGAAGTTGGATTGGATGTAGATTTAATGGATGGGCACTTATTACATGGACCTTTTACATCTTGAATCTGGTTTGAATTAGTTTTCAATTTCAAGCCCTAAGTGGCCCTCTCTTGTCCTTTGGAGGAGAGTCCCCACGGCTCCTGTCTGCTGCAGAATGTAAACTATGTGTAAACCAAGCAGACAGGCCATGCAGTAATTCTACTAGCATTTTTTCTGAGTCTGGCTGTCAGACAGAAATGCTTCTGTTGGCCACAGCACACAAACATGCAAAGATATTTGTATTGTTGATGCAGATGAGGGCCTCTCCCCCTCACTTAATCACACACAGCCATGACTTCCAGGAATAGAGGTAGAGATTGATGGAAAGTAGTAAATGAGGTTTTGGTGTCATGACCCCTCTCTCATTTAGTTCTGAGCAGGATTTATTGGGAAATAAAAAGGTGGCCGTTATCATGTTAGCGAGCCGGGCTGACTGAAAATGACTTGGCTCTTATCTTGTGAGGAAATGGATTGCTCGTTACAACAGTCTAGACGTTGTGGGTTTAAGGTGAGACCACAATGTGGAGATATGTGAATTGTGTAATAGTTTAAATCCACAAGGTATGTGGCCTGCTCTGACCTGTCCAACTGGGCTGCTTCCCTTCTGCAGGGTTTCAAAGACTCACATTAGTCATCATAATGAATACCAGTATGAAAGGAGTATTTGTGTTTAAGCTTATAAGAACAAGGTTGAGTTAAAAAACTAAATGCTTATAAATGTCACTTTCATTCATAAATCTCTCTTTCTCTCTCCGGCATCTATTCTTTCATGGCAAATGGACTGCATTTATATAGCGCTTTTCTTCTCATTGATGTTTTTTTCTGACATTTTTTGGTATTTTTTTTAAAACTTTTTTTTAAATACATGCATACATGTTCCGGGACCTCCCTTGATAGTTGGAGATCTCAACCCAAACCCCCAAAAAATGAAAATCAAAAGCTACTGAATATGTCTTCTTGTGAGAACATTCATTAAAATGACAGGTAATAGGTAATGATGGAATTTTACAACAGTGTTCATCAAAATGATGGTCGAGAAAGTCTTAACGCAACCTTTGGTCTAGATGCGGCGCATCACTACCCCCCTAAATATTAAAGACTCTTCATATTTCTTACTTTAAAGCACACCATATAATACATGTATTTGTTCACTCTAAATCAGGGGTCTCTAACCAACCTTTTCTTTATCTTCTGATCATCTGAAAGTGCAATAGCAAAAGCTTGAGAACAATCATAACTTTACGTCAAGGTTCATGACTATTTTACAATTCTTATGGTTAGCTACATCACTGAGAATATTCCCTTCAGGGTCCAAGAAAACCTGAAAATCTGGAAATTTTTTGATCCACGATGAACTAAACAAGCCTAAGAATCTGAGCAAGCATTTCATGCCATCTTTCCATACCTTATCTATACAATACTCTTGTGACAGTGTGGGCGATATTGAGGGTTGACACCCAGTCCTACAGTATAGAGGCAGTTAGAGACGTTGAAGCTTAATAATAATAATAATAATAATAATGATAATGAAAACTTTTATTTATGTAGCGACTTTACGAAACCCAAGGACACTTAACATAATTACCTTGGCTAAGCTAAGGTGGGGGAGGCAGGGAGGGTGTTCCAGAAGGACATGTGGGGATGGAGAGCAGGCCAGCGTCTGAGGACCGCAGGTTTTGATGTACGTTTGGATGGAGGAGGTCGGAGAGGTACTGCGGGTCCAGGGCACAGCGGGATTTGTAGGTGAGAAGGAGGATTTTATATTTGATGCAGGACTTGATTGGGAGCCAGTGAAGGTGGATGAGGATTGGAGGGATGTGCTGCCAGGTCTTGGTGTGGCTGAGGGCCCTGGCGGTGGAGATTTGGAGCCTGTCTAGGGTTTAGCTGGGGACCCCAGACAGGACTCCATTGCAGTAATCCAAACGGGTCATTAAGGCGGTGATTCCCTACCTTTTTGGTCTGAGGTACCCCACCCAGCCCTGTCAGATGGACCCGCGTACTCCATCAATTCCCAGTGTATGTTCCAAATGCATAACACTGTTCATTATGAAAGTGGATAGTGTTCATTTTTCGTACTGTTGTTATGTCAATATTGAGATTGCTGAATATTTCAGCCGTTGATCTATTTCGTTCAAGTAATTATTTGAACATTTTTGTCAGTAGGCCTATTTTTAGCTAACCAATTTAGCTGCTTATCCATTGCTTTTAACTACCTTCAACTTCTGTGCTCACTGCTGTCTCGTTAACATAACTGCAACATCTAGTGTTCAGGTGTTCAGCCAGGGCTCAACATAAAAAAAACAAAAATATCAGGGGCCAGTAGATCATTCTACATTTTACTGGTGCTGAAAGAAATATAGATGTGATTGGCAAAGGACAAAAAAAGCAGGAAATTATGCGCTGCACCTACCGTGAAGCTTCAGAGAATGATTACCCAGCTAGCCACTGCCACTGCAGGTTGTGCCATTAGCAGTAAAGCTAGACCAGGGGTCATCAACTACATTTTCCCAAGGGCCAGAATTCTTTCAAGCAAACACTTCGGGGGCCGGACTTTCAAATAAAGAAAATAAAAATGTACTGTATGTATACCTAATATGCCAATTCTTGTTTGCTATTTCACTTTCTTACTAAATTATCTCTATTTTTTAAATGCATGAGTGTAAGCAAACTCCTAAAACACATGGAAAATCCATAATGATAACTAAATAGGCTACTGAACTAGAAAATGATCTCAGATTAGAGGGCAGGTCACTGAAGAGTGATGGTTAAATTCTTTGATTACTGGTTGTTGTAGTAGGCAGTGTCCTGGTTGGTGGGAAATGCTTGCAGAAAGAAAGGCCTGTTGTCAGGTAAAAATGTCACCGTCAAAGAGCCTGAAGCGCAAAGTCGACGTGGAAAACGGCAGCTTTCATGTTGAATGGACTGAGAAGTATTCTAGGCGTATATATGGAGCTCTCTACGGCTCGCACAAATGGAGCGCCACAAAAGACTTGGGACTCTTGGCTCATCTTGGCTGAGTCCTTGAAGTCCATGTTGTAGACTTGTGCTTCAGCCCCCTTGCTTCTGTCTGTGTTTGGTCCCGTGTGTCTCGTGTCCGTCTCTCTGTCAGTGTCTTTTTCGTTTGTTTGTGTGTGTCTGTATTTGTTTATCTTGTTGGTAAGCTGTGAGCTCCGTTCCTGCTGTTGTGTTTTTGTTGGGTCTCCCCCTCCCCGTCATCCCTCTCTCTCTGTTTGTATTTTTGTTCTTTGGGTCCTGGGACCAAATGTCCCAGTGTATTGTTGGTTAATTGTTTGAATAAAATAAAAGCATTTGAGGTATTCTAGGTATTTGTCCTGTATGTCTCATTGCAATGAAACAACGCTGTTGCAAAAGAATACAACCGGCAACAAAACGCAAACATAACAGTTGTGTCATTCACGTGCATATTACGTAGCCACATGCATCTGTCATGGTCTTATAATACATCCATAGGTTTAGCGCTCCAGCGGAGAAGATGGTTCCTTTACCCAGCAGTTAATCCAAAGATAAACAGACTAGAAACTGACATCTTTTCATTTTAGTATGTAAAATTTGCAGAGTAGAGCTGTGTTTGCACAGCGAGTGAACAGCGCAGACTGAAATATGAGTTTCTTTGTGTCTATACATGTAGAACAGGTAGGTAGGTATTGATAATTATTGACTTTTTAATCATGGAGGGTTTATTGTAGGCTACTCACAGTAATGAATGTAGCGCCAGTGGCAGTAAGCCATCGTTTCCAGTCAGTTACATGTGCTTTATGAAGCAACGCACGCACCTCTGCTATGCATGGCATTTTGCTGGTTTGGCTGTTCGGCCTTTGTTGGAAATTGCCGGTAAACAAACAGAAGTCCATGCCACCATCGCCTTTCTCCACCCCGCTGTGCTGTGTTTTCTTAGCTTCATCGTTCTTTGGCGTTGTAACTAACCTGTCACTGGCCAGTGCAGACTGGCCAATCAACTAGCCCGACTACTGGCCTCGGGCCATCGGTCCATTGCTTATGTCGCGCCCTGGTTACCGCTGATTTATTCTTTTAATCCATTTTTTTGCTCCACAATCCTTCCACGTACCCCCTGGCAAAAGCAGCAGTACCCCATGGGTAGGCCTGGTTGGTAGGGGTGGGAATCACCAGACGCCTCTCGATACAATATCATCACAATACAATATTATTGCGGTTTTAAACATATTGCAATATTCTGCAATATATTCAGATTTTTCCCAATTTGATGTCCCCAAAAGGAAACCTTGTCAAGATCTGTTTAATCTATAAAAAAAAAAATATGACTTCAATTTTATTGCCGGCAAATGGGATTGTCAAGCAGACAAACTGACCAACACAAATATAATAATAGATCCATACTTGGCGCCTGTGTATCGATACTGTATTGCCACTGAAAATATCGCGATACTGTGCTGAATCAATTCCCCCCCACCCCTACTGGTTGGGAATCATTGGCTTAAGGCACTCAAGGCTGGTGGTTGCCCAGGTGTTAACTTTGCAGTGGTGATTCACTTCCTTCCAAGTCAAGTCTTTAGTCAGCCCCATGTACTGGAGATGTCAGTTTTTGTTGATAAGACAACATTGGAAAGTAGTTGCTGCTCCTTGCGTTCTGAAGATCAAACTGTACTCTGTACAGCCATTATAAGATGTCTGTTTGGCTCACACAGCATCACATCCAAACAGTGTGTGTGTGTGGGGGAGGGGCTGCTCCACGGCTTCAAGAACAAGGCTGTTGGTCTGACAGCTGAGTGTTTGCTAGATGTTGACATCTGCGTTTCACTGACTGAAGGCTGGATTGAGCTCAAATTAATTAACAGGCTTTTCCATTCTCTCAAAACTTGTCAAACGTCCCCCCCCCATCTCTTCCACTCACCCCTCTGCTCCCTGTGTGTATATGCACTCCATTAAAGCTGGCATGTCTCCGCAGACTCAATGCCTTGTATGGAGAGAGAGAGAGAGAGAGCGCAGACAGGTAGACAGAAGCAAGACACTTGACCTCTGGCAGCTGCAGCAGGCTGCTGTAGCGGGCAGCCTCCCAAGATGGAATATGTCTTTACTGTGTAAAACTGCAAGAAAAAGTGGATCAGTGCTTGGTCAGCCATCCTTAGATCAATAAATATTAAAACTATAAAACCAGAGGGGAAGAGCATCAAAACAAAGGAATGTGAACGTAACATATAAATGCCAAGCGTCTATTGGCTGGACCACATGTGGTGGGGTGTGTTTTCTGTCCCCCATGCTACACAGAGGATGAACCCTTTCAGTGTCGCCCAGTGTCAGGTGGTATTAGCAAACTAACGTTATATTAGCTACCTAATGTCTTCCTCCAGGAATCCCCGTTACTAAAGGTCTTCTCTAGGTCTGTTAAGGTCAGAGGTCAGATTTTAACCGGGGTGTGTACATGGGGGTAGAGTAATCGAATATAATTAAAATATATATATATATATATATATATATGGTTATGGTTAATGGTTCAAGTCCACATGCCGACCAATAGTATGGTGGTGGACTGGTAACTGGCGAACTAACTCACCTCCTGGGCACTGCCAATGTGCTCTTGAGCAAGGCATCGAACCCCCAACTGCTCGGGGTGCCTTTCCATGGGCAGCCCCCCCACTCTGACATCTCTCCATTAGTGCATGTATAGGTACTGAGCATGTGTGTGTAATCACAACATAGTGTAAATTGTAATTTCCCCTTGTGGGACCAATAAAGGATACATTTTTATTATTATTATATGTATAATATAAGTAAAATGTTTTTTTACACTGCATGTAAATGCACTGATACGTGACATGCAAACGAAACTGTAGTCTACACATTAAGTTCTTGTCTTTCATTAGTAGGAAATAGCAGCATTTCATCTTGATTCTATAATAGTCAGTGGTTTGAGTCACTGAGCAGCAAACAGCCGACTCTTTTGTCCCTGCACTGTTTTGAAATGAAAGCCTTCT
The DNA here is from genome assembly GCA_013375575.1 of Percina caprodes. Classification (NCBI taxonomy): domain Eukaryota; kingdom Metazoa; phylum Chordata; class Actinopteri; order Perciformes; family Percidae; genus Percina; species Percina caprodes. Next base: position 1,247,221 of record JABXJD010000170.1, on the reverse strand, counting down.
GGCACTCTGGTCCGAGATGCTGAAGGATCGGACCTGTCCAACTTTGAACAGCCCGTCGCCTTTGTCTGGTCGTCAAGTGATGTTTTACTGCTGTCTAATTAGTGATCATTAAAGAGCCGAGCAGCTACGCAGGCCTGGAGCCTGGCCGCCGTGCTGAGAGAAGCACTTCCATTATTGATCTTGGCCTGGCCGTGTGTGTGTGTGTGTGTGTGTGTGTGTGTGTGTGTATGTGTATGTGTGCGTGTGTGCGTGTGTGTGTGTGTTGGACGGCTTTATAAAGAGAATATTTTGTGTATGTCTGTGTGTATTTGTATAAATAAGTTATGTTGGCAGTGAGCTGCAGAACATAATGAAGTGTCGGCCACAGGTCGTACAGTTCCCATTGTCTGTCTGTCTGTCTGTCTCTCTGTCTCTCTGTCTGTCTCTCTGTCTGTCTGTCTGTCTGTCTGTCTCAGCATTAAACAGAGTTGTCTGTGGTCAACAGTTGCAGCATCGGTGACTGGTCTTCCTGCAGTTTTGTATGTGTATGTTTGTGTGTGTCCTTAACGTTTCCCAAGAATAAATGAGCATATTGGGGACATAAAAGCATTGCCATTCAGTTACCGATACAAATAATAAATCAATAGGTCACCTGGCCAGAAAGGCAACAATATTGATGACTGATTATCTTTCTTTCTGCAAATTAGGAAAAAAACATCAACAAAGAATCGTGAAAATATATCACAAATAACGAAAATAATGGAGTTTCTGCCCCTAATTAATGATATAAGATAAATAGTGATATAAGATAAATGTTGCATTGTTAAAAGCCGCATCATTGTGCAGTAATGTTTTCTGAAGCTAGCAGTGTGATGCATACACGTTAGAACTGCCTTTGTGATCATTTAAAGGGTAATTATTTTTTTTATTTATTTTTTTTGGTCTAAGGAACAACAGTTTTTGAAATTGGTCCAGTATTACACGAGACCGCTCTGACTGGCAGCCACAGTTAATGTAACCCTATGGAGCAAATGTGCATCGTCATCGTTTGGTCCCCTCAAAGTTCTGTTTTCACCGCTGACAGGCTCAGGTTAATATTCTGACAAGTGTCTGACAACATTATGGAAAGGATTCCTACAGAAATAGACCTTGAAAACCTCTTTGAGACATTTCTGTTTAACCAGAAACAGCTCTGAAGTTGCTAGCGCTAAACCCACCAGACTCCATTTAAAAAACAATACTTTTAGTGTGTAATGAGCCAACATATTTTCACATGTAAATCTTTAAAATATGTGTTTATTTCAACCTAAACGAGAGTTGCGATGGTTGGAAAAGTGGGAAGACGACCCCAAACAACTTCTCGTAGTTTTAGTTTGTTTCTGTCGACTTTGAATGAAGTGTATTTCACGATGCTAAAATGACTGTTTATTTACATTTAGTCTGTTGAGATATTTTTATGTTTTAAAAAAAAAAATCCTTTCCATAATCCTGTCAGACAGAATATTAATCTGAGTCTGTCAGTGGCAAAACAAGCACTTTTGTGAAGTTAAATACAAGCTGGACAATTAATTTTAATCTATTAACTTACATTGTAGCTTGTTTTGCCGCTGCAGACTGCAGCGATCTTGCTTAAAACTGGACCGATGTCAAAGATTGTTGTTCCATCAGTCACTTAGACACAAAAACAGGAAAATAGGGTCCAGGTTGAAAGAAAAGTGGTACGTCTGGAGATATTCTGTATTTCTCTTATAGTCAAACCAGCAGTGATATGTGTGTGTCACAGCCTGACTCGTCAGTGAGCCACACTGTTGCTATGGGTGACATGTTCCTTCATTACCATAAACACACTGTGTTTTATTTTGGCTCCGTCCCACACACACCACCCTGCTGCCGCAAATACTCACTATATACAGCATCCAATGTGGATTAATTCACCGCTGAAAGTAGTCCCCAACAAATGCACTACTACATTGTGATCAGCTATTTTAGGAAATTACTGATTTGTTGTTTTAAAAAAAACAATATATTTGAAGATGTTGGTCCTCAGTAGGAACCAGTGGGCCTGGAGCTGCCAGCCACAGACAGAATAGAGAGTAGGGCTGCACCGTATGTCGTAAAGTTGTTGAATATTGCGATATTGCAAAAAAACCAAAAAGAGATATTTCTGTTTCTGCTTAAATACCACAAATTGCTTGTTGAATTTAAAACAAAAAAAAGGAAAAAAACTTCTTTTATTTAACAAACATGAACATTAAATTGAATTTTAAAGGCACCACTATGAAAATGACAGGTACATTATAGAGAGCCCTAGCGATATATTGGCGGCCAACGGTCAACAATGTTATGAGTGCTGGTGTTGCATAGTCTGTCCACCAGAGGACGCTCTACAACGTCCCTGTTAGTGATGGCGTTGCATAGTCTGTCCACCAGAGGACGCTCTACAACGTCCCTGTTAGTGATGGCGTTGCATAGTCTGTCCACCAGAGGACGCTCTACAATGTCCCTGTTAGTGATGGCGTTGCATAGTCTGTCCACCAGAGGACGCTCTACAACGTCCCTGTTAGTGATGGCGTTGCATAGTCTGTCCACCAGAGGACGCTCTACAATGTCCCTGTTAGTGATGGCGTTGCATAGTCTGTCCACCAGAGGACGCTCTACAACGTCCCTGTTAGTGATGGCGTTGCATAGTCTGTCCACCAGAGGACGCTTTACAACGTCCCTGTTAGTGATGGCGTTGCATAGTCTGTCCACCAGAGGACGCTCTACAATGTCCCTGTTAGTGATGGCGTTGCATAGTCTGTCCACCAGAGGACGCTCTACAACGTCCCTGTTGGCAACGCTTTCATTATTTTTGTTAATTGTTTTTGTTGTTGTTGGACTTTAAGTTTCATATCTTAAGTTTGTATTTTTATACATTTTATTTATCAGAACTTTAATATATTTTGATGTTCCTCTCTTCTGTTGTGACAATAAAACAAATTATTATCATATTATTTTAGTGAGGACTCATAAATAACTACAAATAACTAATATTAGGGAAATCTGTTTATGTTTCGTGACACGTTTCTGGATTTTTGTTTTTTTATATATATTGGCCGATAAATCGGAATATTGGATTTTTAAATAACTAAATATTTGTATGGTATCGGCCTTAAAAATCCTTTATTGGTCGGGCTCTAGTCTTAACATGAATCCAGCGTATTATTAGTAAATATAAATTCCTAAAGCTTGCTGGCCAGTAGGTTTTACTGATGCTTTTTATCGATGTTCTTAACTTTTTCTAACATTTTTGTCCCTTTTTTCAATGTTTGTCACTTTTTGACGTTTTCAACACTACATATCACTAACTTATTAACTTTAGTTTTACAGTTATTTTTGGAATTTATGGTCAATAAACCTCATTTATAGGAAATTATACCTAATGTAGAAATTAGGATTTATTTAGACTAAAATTAAAGGAATGTATGTTGATGGATAATCACAGACTGGAATATCTCAACTTTTACTCAATACTATTTCAAAAACACTTCAATGTTTTTCAAACGCTATAAAATGGAATAAGACGCCCCAAAATGAATGAAAGTAGAGATTTGTACTTGCCAAAGAGCATTGTGTGGAATCAATCCTGTTATTTTGGGTAGTTACACTTGGGTAGTTAAAAAGAACACTGATATAGGAAAACGGGTCAATTTGACCCGAGGACAACATGAGGGTTAAACCGCGTTGAAGACCCCTGATTTAGAGGTTGCATTTGTTCCATGGTGATGCCCCCTCTCTGTGTCTCAGAGTGCTCTGTATTGTAATCCCACTGGATGTATTTGTAATGCTTCTCTTCCCTTATATGAACTGTCAGCTAATGTGTGTCCAGTGAACCTTGTGTTGCCTCTCTAATAAGAGCCGCAGCGGATTTAGGAGCTGAACGCTCAGCAACCAGATTGAGTTTGACTTTAGAGAGTGTGCCCCCCCCCTCCCCACCACCCCGGTATTTATCCCCCTCCTGTCTGTTATGTCACCACATTTTCCCATTACACCGTCTCACATTCTCCCTCTAGAACTGCATTCAGATTTTTGTTGTCTCTCTGCGTTTCTGGAGTGATGTCGTTGTCCTCTCGGCGAGAGCGTGTGCTGTGGGAGTTGTACTGTGAGCGCTTGTTGGGAGGGGGGGGGGGGCAGACGAGACGTGGGCGAGTGAAAAGGTGACAACACCGGATGCTGTGGTGCTCTGATGCAGTGGCAGAGCTTTAGAGATTTGAAGAGGCAATTAAGACTGAATTTTGAGTGTGGCATACGTTTTTTTATATATAGAAGTTCAAAAGGACAGCGTCTGCTTTAATCCTATCGCTCGGGAGAAAGACTCAAGACACATATGTGTCACATACACAGCTGCAGAAACACACTTATATCAGCATCTATCTGGTCAACGGTGGTGTGAGGCAATGAGGGAAAGACCCAAGTCCAGGCAAACAGGGACAGTTCGGGGATTTTTTTTAAAGGAGGCCTCTTATGCTTTTGTGTATTTTCTGTCATATCTATACTGTTACAATGTCAGAGGTTCGTGTTCAATGTGGCCAAAGATTCAAATAATGAGGGGAATGTATTTCAAAGAAATCGCTGTGAGCCAAAGCCCTCAGATTTCCTTCTGGTATGAACGCTCTGCTTTCAACAGTCTGCTCTGTATGATGTCATACCGAGCCAGGTTTCCATATACAGTCATCTGTTCCAGGCAGGCTAATGGGTTTAGCTTACGTACTCTGCCACATGCAGCCAACATGTAGCCACATGCTAATGTCAGATACAGTGCCACCGGCAGGATTCTATATTTATGGTACGCACCAGAGCCGGGACGATATGCTGTAGTCCCGATTCAATTCTTTCACGATACATGGGCGCCGATTCAATAGAATTGAGAATTGCAATTTTCTATTTAATCAAAAATTGCAGGCTGTAATCTTGGCAGCCAATGTTGTAAATGTGTTGTATTTATATAGCGCTTTTCTAGTTTTCAATTTTACATGTACATGTGTCACCATTCACACACATTCATACACTGTGGCCGAGGCTGCCGTACAAGGTGCCACCTGCTCATCAGATAAACATGCATACACATTCACACTCCGATGCACAGCATCGGGGGCAACTTGGGGTTCAGCGTCTTGCCCAAGGACACTTCGACATGGGACTGCAGGGCCAGGGATTGAACCACCAACCTTCCAATTGGCAGGCAACCGCTCTACCACTGAGCACAGCCGCCCAGTGTTGTTAATTACTCCCAAACTTTGGGTCACATTCCTGCTGGAACACATCCGGTTGTGTATCGTTTGCTTTTTGTAGCCTTTATCTGTGATTCTTCGCAGTATAAAGTCCTGCTATAAACTCCGCTGCTGTCACTCTGTGGCCGCAATGGACTGTACACATGCAGCGACATGGAGACTCCAGAGATCTGGACACACTGGCCAATCACAGCAGACTGGGCTTTTTGGGCTAAGGGGGGCTTAAAGAGACTGATAGTGTTTCTGGAACATTAAACCAACATTTCTGAGCACACTTGAAGGCAGCTTCGTAAATAGAGAGAAAATAAAATGTAACTTAGCGAGAGATGAAGCAACTGCTTTGTTGTTGCAGGATACAGTCACCTCCCGGGCAGTTGAGTGCTTGTGTTAAATTTTGTACCTTTTGTAGTGTTTAAAACGTATTTACACTAACGATGCAGGACTTGCCGGGATATGAATCTGATAGCAGGTTAACGTTACATCGTTCTCCACCGGCGGGGTTGACGTTGGGTTGCTTTTCGGACTTAAACTTTTGCCGCAGGCATTCAAAACAAACTGAAGACCTGTGTTTTTCCCGGACGCTGTGTGTGAATGAATGTATCGGCGTTAAGCACGGCCCTAACTAACTATCTTTACCTTTAACACATCGCTGGAAGATGAGCCCAATCTGCTACAGTAAAACCATACAGACCTCTACACACATCAGACCTGCTTGGCTGACATAACTCTGCATTAAATAGCCAGATAATATGAATCCCGACATTAAATATCCAAGACCTGCACATCGCACCAGTATTCAAATATTGGCATCTATCCCTATTGATAAGCGTACAGGCATGTAGATCAAGACATGTATCTTTGGAGATGGTAATTTCATCCTGATTGGGGAATGGTTTTTGGAAAGAGGTGTTGCAGTTACATGTTTTGTTCTGCTGGCGTGGAGGCAGAAATCTCAGAAACAGATATCTCAAAACCTTTGACACACATAAACAAAAGTAACCCAGACGCCTTCTAACAGCAGTCATGAGACGCCGTAAGACTTCCAGTCACCACTTCAACATAAACAGGCAGTTACAGAGCAGCTCTGTTGTGTGGCACGCAATGACATGAACTCTGTGTGTGTGTGTGTGTGTGTGTGTGTGTGTGTGTGTGTGTGTGTGTGTGTGTGTCCACCCTAACTTAGACAAACAGCAGCAACTCCCAGCACTCATCTGCTCTCACGTCTAGTCAGCATCACACACACACACACACACACACACAAACACACACACAAACACACAGCTGCATATGGTTGTTTGAGAGGGAGAATGAGAAAAAAGTTAGTGGATGTTCTCCCTAGAAAGTGTCACCTTGTGTGTCTGTGTGTGTGTGTGTCTGTGTCTGTGTGTGTGTCTGTGTGTGCGTGCGTGCGTGCGTGCGTGCGTGCGTGCGTATTGAATTTTCATCTGTGGTGGTCGTGGTCTTGTTTGGGAAAGAAGTCATGCTCTCTGTCTTTACCCACCTATTCTCTCTCTCTCTCCCTCTCTCTCTCTCTTTCTCTCACTCACTCACACACACGCACACGCACGCACACACACACACACACACACACACACACACACACACACACACACACACACAGAAAGATGTGTCCGACCTCTGGCTTAAATTCAAGGGGATAATTACAGGAAAGAGCTTTTTGGCTCTGAATGCTTGATTGCTCTGCCTCTTCCTCTGGAAGTCAAGATAGCCCGGTGTGCACGTGTTACCATGGCAATGTGGTAGAAAGGGGTGTCAGAGTGTGTAAACTCTTTCAGATTGACACTCACGTGACAAGTTCACCATCTTCAAAGTTCCAGACCCTTTTTGTAATGTCTCTCGCCACAATACTGTATGCATGGTGGTCCTCTGACATAACGGCAGTGTCACTGGTTGGACCTGTGCAGGTGTCAGCCTGCAGAGATCATGTCACACCGCCGTGGGATTGGCTGGGAATTGAAACGTTAGCTGCTGCCCTACAACAATGGACTTACTAGTTATACCAGGCCTGCTAATAAACTAATATACTACTCTTAGAGTTTTGGTTGGAAGGATCAAGAAAGAAAAAAATCATGACCTTTGGGTTCAATATCTTCTAAACCCAAAGAATTCTGTTTGTCAGTGGCCATTTTGTCAGCCAAATACACAACTTTGTTTTTTTTTGTTGTCTAGGGATAAGTATTTAATAAAAAGCCTTCTCTGTATTTATTACTTTACATAATCCCATGGATTATCCTGCTAATATCCCTCCAAGGGTGTAGCTTTGCTTTCAGAAATCCTCCGTATGGTAACTCTACTTCAAATAATTGTGAGTTACCTTAATACACACCTGATACTTTGTGATAGAGAATGTTGTATTTGCATCTTTACTACAAAGGACACAGTGCTTACTGTCTGTTACACAAAGACAGAATGTCTGCCCATGTTGGTCATATATGGTCATATGTCCATGTTGGTATAACACACTTTCATAAAAAACATCAGAAAGCACATATCCTATTAAGTGGGAGGGCTCATTCCCCCTGCTCTGGCGTTTCCCTCTGGCTTAGACAATAAAAGCTTTCTGATTAACATATTGGGGCAGTACCCTCTTTAAAAGTAAACTGTTAATGGCATTAAGTTTGTAACCAGCAGCCTTCCTAACATCCTTCAGCCAATCAAGTATTCTGCATGGCCACTGATGAACAAGAAAGATAAAAAAAACAGTTGCGCTGTGAGACGGTGAACCGAGGAGATTGTGTTTGCTGGAATCAAATTACAAGTTTCATGAGCTTGCCATAATATTTACAGTGTTCCCCAGATGTGTGTGAGCATCAAGGAGGAAGGGAGGTGTGTGTGTGTGCGTGTGGGCGTCTATTCTATATCCACGACCTTCTACTTCCGGGATTGCTCCGTTGCCGCCGGAAAATCCGCCATATTCACAAATAATAATAAAAGAGACTTCAGATGCTGTATTATGGGACCGCTAAGGTCTATATAAAAGAGACTTCAGATACAGTATTAGGGGACCACTAAGGTCTATATAAAAGAGACTTCAGATACAGTATTAGGGGACCACTAAGGTCTATATAAAAGAGACTTCAGATACAGTATTAGGGGACCACTAAGGTCTATATAACAGAGACTTCAGATACAGTATTAGGGGACCACTAAGGTCTATATAACAGAGACTTCAGATACAGTATTAGGGGACCGCTAAGGTCTATATAAAAGAGACTTCAGATTCAGTATTAGGGGACCACTAAGGTCTATATAAAAGAGACTTTAGATAAAGTATCTGATTGGGACTCGTATCGACACATGTTCAATATTTTTAAGATCAGATCAGGATCTGGGGCCAAAAAAGCTAATCAGGACAGTTTTAAATCCGGATCTTCAGTATTTCGATTACGTGGCTCACGACATCCCGCAGGTAGAGAGAGAGCACGTATGATCCTGGACTTTAAAGGAAGCTTGCTGGAGAAACAGAGGCCCACTTGACGCAAGCTGCAGGGGGCCCACAGAGTTGCGTTGCTGTCTTTGACTGGGTGTGTGTTTGTCAGGTTGCTCTTGTCAACCTGAACGTGTGTGTGTGTGTGTGTGTGTGTGTGTGTGTGTGTGTGTGTGTGTGTGTGTGTGTGTGTGTGTGTGTGTGTGTGTGTGTGTGTGTGTGTGTGTGTGTGTGTGCGTGTGTGCGTGTGTGTGTGTGTGTGTGTGTGTGCGCGCGCGCGCGTGTGTGTGTTTATGTTGAACCTGAGAGACTGGCTTTGTCCTCCCACTCAGCGCAGTGTGAGAGGAGACAGTGAATTGTTTGCGCTTGAAAAGCATAAAACCATAAAAAAGAGGATATGATTTCTCTCCCAGTTCTGAAGACTTTGGCTGGAAGGTTTTATTTTATGTGTGTGAGAGGGAGAGACAGAGAGAGACAGAGAGAGAGGAACAGAAACAGTGACTGTGACATGCCCTCCTTCTGTCTTTCTAATAATAACTTTGAGTTATATCCTCTTTTTATGACACAGGTCTCCGAAGTATTATGTTAAATGGTTGGGCGGGGTGGAATGTGAATATACATATCGGTACACGAGTGAAGGAAGACAAGCCTGGCCGCCTTGGACAGGAAGTTTGTATCAGTGTTGTTTACTCTGTGTCTCCTTCAGGGGACAGACACAGGAAGGACGCAGGACTAGCTCAGTTATCCCTGACCACATGCCCTCGCTGCATGCTAGCTTTGCACAAAGTTATGGCTGCGAAAAGATGCTGCGGTACCCGATTTCATGTAAGGTGACAAAAGTGAACTGTGTGGAGGACGGAATCAAAAATAAATAAATTATTACGCCATGAAATATACCAAAAATGATATAAAAATAAACTAGGCATTGTGACATACATGGATATTTCTGTTTTAATTTGCTTCTGTTTATATATATATATATTCATATATTCTGTACATACTGTATATAGATATACAGTGTGTATATATATCTATATATACAGTAGATATAGATATATGTGTAGATATACAGTATATATACTGTGTATATATATGTGTTTCTTGATTTTCAGAATATGACAGCAACACTTTCAAAGGAGGCCCCCCGACTAAGAAAAAAACAAACAAGCAAAAATAGACAAACTACACACACAGATCCAGACAAATATTACATGAGAAGAGACTCAGGTGATAAATGTTAGATGATAAAAACAGAAGATACACATATACACACATCATCTTAATTTGTGTACCTTTGTATTAATCCACCTATTCATATACTTTCCTATTTCATTTATTTTACTAATTTTTAAATGTATTTATTAGGGATGAGCGAGTACAGCATTAACTGTATCTGTATCTGTTTACCACATGAATTATCTGTGTCCGTATCTGTACTCGGACTGGGCGGGGCCTAACCTGGAAGTGGGTCGGGTTGTCTTGAAATGGGCGGGGCTTTAACTGGTATGTTAAATAAGAAAACTATTTCCATGACAGCATCAGCGAGATCAGTGGTGTTGTCATGGTAACAAACGAACTATATACAGAACAAGTTTTGCAACAATGAATACAACAATGTGGTTGCAATTATGAAGTAAAATGTAATGGACTCGAGTTTTCATACTCAATAATATAACTTCCTTTTTTTAACTTTTAATATTTTTATGATCAGTGTGATCATTTTTTTTGTGTCAGAGAGAGAGAGAGAGAGAGAGAGGTTGAAATGTGTTTGTGTGTGTGTGTGTTTGTGTGTGTATCTTAACTTGTAATATTATTTACTTATACGGCAACTGCCTTTTATTTATTTTTTCATAAATTACAGCAAGAAAGACACTCAAAAATACTGGTTAGAGCCAGCAGGCAGTTTAAAAAAAAATAAATAAATAAATAAAAAACTCTGACAGGCAGAGACGCGATGCGACGCAACTTGCATGTCTACCATCACCATGTCTGGACAAACCCCACGTTGACCAGAAATCTACTGGTTACTAAGTACTAGTTTGACCGAAGTAAAAAACAAAGCTGAAGCTCGAAGAAACCCTAAATGTTAACGGAAAAGACCCGCGGATAAGTGATGGTGGGAGAAAGAAAGAGCTGAGTGTTCACTTCTCCGTGTTCTGCATGTGAGTGAGCAGAGAGCCGCCAGACAACAAGAGAAGGAATCTGTAGGGAGGGGCACTGGGACTAGCCTATCACAGAATAGTGTAGGGGAGGGGCGCTGTGACTAGCCTATCACAGAACAGACACAGTCAAGAAGGAGTTTTATTCAATCCGAGTACAGATATTGACTCGCATTACTCGTATAATACTCGGCAAAAGTGCTTTATCCCGGGTACTCGTCAGCCGAGTATCCGGCTCATCCCTAGTATTTATTAAGGAGCCCCAGAAGGGTCATGGCGAGATTTTTCTGGGGGGCTACTAAGTTTTGTGTTACCTCGCGATACTTTTCTTCTTCCGCTCCTCCTGAGCAATGTTTTTATTTCCACTCCAGCATCTGGATCAGCTCGTTGAATGTGACTTTGAACTGGACATTATAGAATAGTCACAATATACTTTCTTGTCCCTGAGGTGGAATTGTGTTGGGCACGGTTCTACTAAAGTCTAAAGTCAACATAAAAACATGAACATAAGATCAACGAAGCATCTTAGGACATAAAGAAAGGACACAATATGACTGGACAGACAACACGACATCTTAAACAGTGGAGGGACATTGATTTGGGGGAGATGAACCGAAGGAGTCAGTGAGGGAGTGTGGTCTGTTTGGATTGTTAGTAATGGGAGCAAAGAGACAAAGATTGGGATGTTCGGTCTGTCTGTGTGTCAGCCTTGAACTCACATATCATCCGTACACACACACACGCACACACTGCCCTTGAAGATAAGCTACATTGCTATCCCAGCTAAAGGCCAGGTGCTGTGTATTCCTTCACTGAGTGTGAGACGGCACCAGTTTTGGCGCCCGATCTCAGAGACGAGGACGCAACACTACAAGGCAAGGAGGGCCAGCACCAAGCATCAGCTGCTCTCGGCGTTTGGGAAGATGAACTGGCATTGTTCAGGGAGGACTGAGCCAGTCCGTCTGTTTTTCTCCCACTCAGCATAGAGGGCCTGACCGCGGCAACCTAGCACATATTACTTTATCAGCAGAGAAAATAAACATGTGAAACATTATTATTGACTTTTCCATCTGTGGCCGGGCGGGTTAGTATCGTCTGTCCCCACTGGCAGCCGGAGGAATGGCTCCTCTTCCATTCCAAAACATTTCTGGAAGCTTTCAGATATTCCCCAGCAAATACTCAGCACTCCGTGTGAGGCTGAACTTGGAGCTGTGTGTGTGTGTGTGTGTGTGTGTGTGTGTGTGTGTGTGTGTGTGTCTTTGTGTGTGTGTGTGGAGTCGGTGTCCTCCGGCCGGGAGTGTCCTCAAACTACCTAAGTGATGTCAGCCTCACAGAGAAAGTCTTTCTGTGTGTCACGATATGTGTTTTTATCTTCCCCCTCCATCTGGGCTGCTGTAACAGGAGAACTGCCCCCTTCTGGACTATGTTTTCCTTTTGGTTCTTAACTTCAACAGGAGCCACTAAGAGATGATGATACAGAGAGAGAGAAAGACATGAGGAAAGGAAGAGCGTGATGGAAAAAATCTCAGATCTGTTGATTATAGAAAATGAGACTTGCTCAAAGGTGTTTCAAGCCCCCAGCGTCGACTTCCAGGCAGCTATCCCAAGTGACCATTGCCTAATCCTAGTGCCTTCCAGGCAGCGCTGCAACGTTGGGGGCTTAAAACACCAAGAAACTTACATTGAAAGGGTAAAAACTGATAAGGGGGGATAATAGTGAAGACAACAGAAAGAAAGGAGGAGAGAAAGAAGAAGAAAACAGGGTGGGAACAAATGATTGCTTGAGATGAGCGTCACTGTTGGCTCAAACATGATTTTCATGAATATTAGAGGGTGGAACCTGTTGCCGGGGGAGATGAGATTGAGTTAGGCAGATTGAGAGGATACTGGTTCTCCCTGGCTGTGTGGAAGACTAATGTGTGCCTATTTGGCGTGTGGTTCAGGCACCCTTCCTGAAGAAAGTGTTCTCTAGGGGTGACCTCGAATCGTTGAACACCCCACCCACGACAGATAGATCCTGACTCGACGGCGAGTCTCACAGTCGAGTCTTCGCAGAGGCGTAAAGCTCACTTCAGACCACAGATAGCAGACAAGTGTAAACTCGCAGCTACTTGCCAACGAGCCGGTCTGCAAGGGTCTGGAACACCAATGCGACGAGATGAGCCGGCGGATCATTGTCATAGCACGATGACTCTTTGTACTTTCGCCCCGACTTCTGGCTTTCAGGCTTTTTTTTGAAGCCGGATATCATTCGTTACGTGCGGATGTGAATGTGGATCACGTAAGTCATAGTGAGATACTTGCTTCAGCTGCATTTCCAGTGATTCAGTGACTTGTTCCCTTCAGTCTCTAGGTCGCTCCACCATACACCGTGCTTGCAGGCACTCTTTGAATGGAGAGATATTTCCTTCTTGATAGAGCTGTGTAGATTGAATTATTACTTTATGTTATCACGATTATTATTATTATTATTATTACTTTAACTCTCGCTGCAACTTCTTCCTACAATGTTTTCAATCGGTTCTGTCTCGTCGCCAATCTTTAAAGCTTTTAATAAATATTTTTGTGGGTAGATAAATCCAACCGCCCCATGACAGACTCGTAGTCTATATCCTCGACGTTCCATGTTCTGGGATTGCTCCATTTCTGACGATAATACTGCTGGATGTCATGCCTTTAGACTGGAAATCCGTTACCTTCCTCTATGAGGACTATGGTTACCTGGTCCTCAGATCTCTGCACGGTAAACCCAGACAGCTAGTTAGACTATCTGTCCAATCGGAGTATTCTGTTGGACGACTAAAACTACTTCTGAACGTACACATGTTCCACCGAAACAAGTTCCTTCCTGAGACTATTTTGCAGCGGCACCGTGACTCTGTCCGGCTCTTAATGATGATTCTGATTGCTTTGAAGACATGCCAATACACCAGAGCAGGGTTTTCTTCCACCGCAGCGTTGTGGAGGAAGCATTCTGGCAAAAAGCGAGACTACCGATAGCTCTGCTGTATGGTAGTATCCTCTTCTTCATCTGAAGCTGCTACGCTGAGCACCATGCCCATACTTTGCATTTAGATCGGATTTACAAAACCACGTGTCCACAGTCTCATGACAGTGAGAATGGGAATGTGTCCTGTGTCTGCCTGCTCAACTGTAAACGGAACCAGTAATCATTCAAAGTCTTTCTCATGTCACATTGTGTGTGTTGGATGTTATTTATTAAATCTTAGTCTGTATGTATAAATACCGAACACAGAAACAAATGAACCACATGCTGGCAAGATGGAGCCAAATAAATAGAAGGACCTGGGTGAAATGAAAACCAAACAGCAGATTGGCTGCACACGTGCCTGACTGTTTGTGTCTGTAGTAGATCAGCCTGAGGGGGGGGGATTGACAGATACGTTAACTTGATAAATGCAGTAGAAACATCATTGTCATTGAGTAGGTAATGTTAGTTGTATAGAGGATAAAATAAGTTTTGAAGCAGTTCTTATTCATGTGAAAGAAGGACATATGGAAATCATTTGTATGATTGATTTGTGTGTGTCTGTGTGTGTGTGTGTGTGTCCTCGGTGCTTTAGGGCTCACAGCGAAGGTTATTGGGCCATCACCAGCAGAACTGCCAACCCCATTTCAGCAAAGTTCTGCTTCCACACACACACACACACACACACACACACACACACACACACACACACACACACACACACACACACACTTTTCATTTAACACGAAAGGGATTCATGTAGTCCCTCCACAACTAATTGAAATTATCTGGGATGAGGTGTGTGTGTGTGTGTGTGTGTGTGTGTGTGTGTGTGTGTGTGTGTGTGTGTGTGTGTGTGTGTGTGTGTGTGTGTGTGTGTGTGTGTGTGTGTCTCTCTCCCCTTGTTTACTGACTGAGGAAGGACAAACCACACAGTGAAGAGGGTACTATGAATGGAGCAACATGCTTGGCCTCTCTTGCACTCTGTCTAACTATTCTTCAGTCAAGCTTGGGGGGGGCTGCCACATGCACATCATGCACATTAAACAGCAAAGCTACCCTGGAAGGCTTGCTTCACCCAAATTACTTCTACCTCTGTGGTTCCCAACCTAAGGGCTTGCTAGGTATATCTGGCCCTGTTCAGACCTGGTATTAACAGCTCTAAGTACAGGCCTTTGCCAGTCAACTGCAGTGGTGTCGGACGCACAGAGATCCCCTGGGACCGGCAGTAGAAAAATGTTAGCTTTAGAAAATGTACCTGAAAATTAGAACCTAAAATGCACATCGCCATCGGGCGGAGGAAAGTACCACCTTCGGCACACAATCAGACTGTATAGCATTCACCTTTTCCTTAGTTCTAGCATGTTTCTGAAATGATGCGAATGAGATTAACGGGAAACTTCACAGAGAGTTCACTCAGGATGCGTTTGAAGACCGCTAACAAACATCCTCTCCATTGTCACACCTGCTCTTTCTCTACCTGAGGGATGTTATGTCACACGCCAATTAATGCAAGTACTGAAGGTCCTGATTTAAAACTAGGGATGTCCCGATCCCCGAAGCTGATATCCCTAACTTTGACCTTTCATAACTACTGGCCATTTCCAAACGGTTCATGCCAACCCCTGAATGACTTTCTAGTCGGCCTGTCTTCTGGGACAGGTTGATTGCTGTTTAGGAAATCATCTTCATCACAGGGTGGCTGTGACTCAGGCGGTGGAACAGTTGTCTGCCAATTGGAAGGTCAGGGGTTTCAAAGTGTCCTTGGGCAAGACACTGAACCCTGAATGTCCCCTGATGCTGCGCCATCAGAGCGTGAATGTGTGTCAATGTCTCGGCCACCAGTTCCTGTCCCAGCGCTTTGAGTAGTCGTTCTATATAAATACAGTTTGCCATTAGCAATGACAGGTCAGACAGCTCTATCACAACTCTGGAACATGGAGTGACGTTTCACTCTGATGTGTGACCGAAATGTTGCTCTCTGTCTGCCGTGGCTGGAATAAATCCACTATTCATCACTAGCAAAGCAGCCAGTGTGGCATTTCACTTAACACTCCCTCCCTGGGCCTTAATTCAATGATCTAAGCGCCTTGTGCAGGTGCGTTTAGGCCGTGTACAAATCCACTTTTGCTAGTTTGACGTAAAAAGGGTTGGTGCGCCAGGCACATGGTCCTAAAGGGTTATACTTAGTGTCTTTCAAAAATCAGGTGTATAAAATGCTAGATCTGACCAAGAATCAGTGTCACTTCTTCATACTGTAGCTCCAAAACCTCTCAGCAATGACACGATACCGGTTTCTCCCTACCTGTGTGAATGCACGGTGCTTGTATGGCTACTGTTGCATGTCTTTGTTTTCATGTGGATAAAAGCCCGTTTGCTGACGTTCATTGGTGAAGATCACTTTAAGAGACACCTTTTATCACTAGCCTCAGGCTGTTATCATGAACCAAACTTTTCATTTCCGTACGAAAACTTAAAGGTGCCCTGCAACACAAACCTGTTTTTACTTGCATTTTTTGAAATATGTTTTTGAAAAATGTGTGTGTGTTATGTGCTGAATGTGAAAATGAACTGCTACCTTCTCTGTCAGCTCTAGACACTGGAAAGAAATAAGAGGAGAAATCAGGCCAATTACAAAAGCTGGCCAGTCTGATGTCACGTTGCCTGAGCTCATTACTATTCATGAGCTGGGTAAAGGTTGCTGATAACAGGCTAGTTGTTAGCCAATCACAGTCAAGCAGGCCAGCTTGTTGAATATTAATGAGACCTGGCACAAATGGAGCTGAGTCTTCCTGCAGGCTTTCTATACCACACTAGAATGGCTTGAAACAAGGTAACCAAGTTACAGAGTCCATGGTAGAGTTTGGAAAACCCCTAGGAAATACGTGCTCCTTGGTGGGGGAGAATCACCAGACGCCTCCCAATACAATATCATCACGATACCTATGCCACGACACGATATTATTTAAATTTTAAACATATTGCAATATTCCAAACCACAATCTTTTTCCTAAACTTAACTAGTTGTTTTGGTGCCTAAACTTAATTCTTGTCGCTACATAACGTTCACTTTTTGTCACCTAAACTTAACTGTTATGTCTGCCTCAACTGCCGCTCGGGGTTTGGGTTGCTCCCCTGCTAGTCCCGCACCTGTGCGTGACATGACCAGTTGGCGGTTGCCAGGTTTCGTAGGATATCATACCTATTGGTGTGCATACGTTTTGTACTATGTCATACAGACCCGTTCATGAGAATGCGTTGATTGACCTAATGTAAACTCTATGGATTCTTATTCTTCTCTGCAGTGGAAAGTCTAGCTGCTGTCTTTCTCTCTGTTTCTCTCTCTCTCTCTCTCTCTCTCTCTCTCTTTCTCTCTGTCTGTCTCTATCCTGTCACACACGTGTTTAATTCACGACTCAGTTGCACTCCAGCAGAGGAATGAGTCCTGTGAGGCCTCCCAACTTCAAAATCCCTTTCAGCGCTACAGAGGAAATCTCTACTGCTTCATCCTCACTCAGTCGTTAAATATTGAACGTCTTGTCAAAAGCATGAACCTGCTGTTTCTTTGGGAAGTCATCCTCCGTGTGATAGAGTAATCGCTGTAATAAAGAATCCCTAAATTCCACGTTATGCATAAAATGTACATGAAAAGCTCCTGTCTGGCTGGAGGAAAATGAGTCGCTTCAAGTTCTTTTTCACATCACAAATTGTCATTGTACATAATTGACTTTTCAACCCTAATTGGTAAATAATTCTCTGCATGAGACATTGAATTGAACAACATTTAAGAGGTTCTTTTTGAATAAGTTTAGGAGGTGATGATGCATGTTTTTTTATCTTATGGTGATGAAAGTAGCAGAGAGCATAGTGGTGAGCTGTGCAGGATCCTCTGTCGGCTCGGTGAGATGCTAGCAGTGACAGATGAGGTCCCTTTCACTTCATATATCATCTTCGTTTCTCCCGAGGAGACGGAATCCAGAGGGGAGTTTTCGGGAAAAAAATCCTTTTTTCCAAGTTTGAACAAATGGTGCAGTACTCAAAACTCAATCTGCGTATGTACAGGAACTACCACCTGTCCGTGCAGGAGTACTTCATGGACTTGCAGTGTTTTTATTGTTCGCCTTGTCATTATTGAGGTTAACTCATATTGCATTCTGCAGATTAGGCCATTTGGTTTAAGACAGCTTGAAGGGTACCTACTTTTTTTTCAACCTGGACCCTATTTTGACTGATGAGAACAACAATCTTTGAAAATGGTCCAGTATCAACCAAGATCGCTGCAGTCGGCAGTGGCGAAACAAGCTACAATGTAATGACACATGTCCATATGCATTAACTATGAAAAGCCGTTTTGGGTCGTCTTTCCACTTTTCCAACCATATCAACTCTAGTTTTGGTTGAAATAAACAAAGTTTACAGATTTACATGTGGACATATGTTGGCTCTATACACGCTAAAAGTATTGTTTTTTAAATGGAGTCTGGTGGTTGGACAGTCCAGTTGGTTTTGGGGCAGTGTGAAAGCTCATTCGAACTCTGGTGTTGATAGAACAAACAGGTTCTGGTCCGCTTAAAAGGGGGTCTCGGTTTCGCTGCCAAGTGACCTGGATTTCGGATCGAACGGGATCCATCCCAAATACAGGAAGTGGACCAAAAGAATGCATTTACTAGCTGCAGTTTCAACCTTGCACACAATTTTTGGACTTAAATAGGCTATGATTTAATGGATGATAACTCCCAGATCAGAGCTGTTCTGACCATACATACCTTACATTGCCTGTGTGACATCATCTCTCTCTCTCTCTCTCTCTCTCTCTCTCTCTCTCTCTCATTGTTTGCCTTCTTGTAAATATCAGAAACACTAAAGCAGAACCAGAAAACCCAAGACATTATAAACGTGCATTTGTTCCATTGTTTCTGAGACCAGAAGTGTCGATGAGTTTCGGATCCCCCAAACGTCCCCCGTCCACCGTGTGACCAGTGTTTACAGTGTTTGGTGCAGTGTGAACGCAAACCCAACCAAATGAAAAACGTCCACCAGAATATAGGTGTGAAGGTACTAGAGGTACTAACATCCAAATGTTGAGATTCAATGCTTACAAAAAGTATTTTCACCCTCCCTTCCTTGAGTGTTTCACCCTTTTGTTTCTTTTATACATGAAATCATGGTCAATATAATTTGGCTTTTTGACAATAATTTGCAACAAAAATCTCTTTAATATCAAAGTGAAGTTGGATTTTTACAAACTAATGTCAATTAAAAACATAAGTTAAAGAAGATGATAGCATACATTTTGGGTGGGGGGGTTAAAATTGATACAGCATAGTATCACAATATTTTCAGTAGCAATACTGTATCGATACACATGGATCAGTTTGTCCCATTTTGCAGCAATTAAATTGAAGTGATATGAACAAACCGAGAAATGTTTCTTTTTAGATAAAACAGATGTTGACAAAGTTTCCTTTTGGGGACATCATTTAAAATTGGGAAAAATTAAAAGTTGGAAAAAAAGATTATAAATAATAAATATTGAATATTGCAATATGTCTAAAATCGCAATAATATCATATTGTGGCGTAAGTATCGTAATGATATCATATCGGGAGGCGTCTGGTGAGCCCCCCCCCCCTAATAAATATTCACGCCCTACAGGTCAGTATTTAGTAGATGCACATTTTGCTGCAATTCCAGCCCAGAGTCAGTGTGGATATGTTTCACATGCAAAACAGCTCAAGCTTTGTCAGGTTGCTCGGGGAACAGAGGTGAAAAGCTCTTCTCAAGTCCAGCCACAAATTCTCGATTGGATTGAGATGTGGGCTTTGCCTTGGCAACTCCAGAACATTCACCTTGTTGTCTTTGAACCATTTCTGTGTAGCTTTTGCTCAAGCTTGGGGCCGTTGTCTTGCTGGAAAATAAATCTTCTCCCAAGTTGTAGCCTCTTGCAGACTGAGTCAGATTATCCTCCAGGATTTGGCAATATTTTTCTGCATTCATGTTCCCCTCTACCTTTACAAACCTCCTTGGGCCTGCTGCTTACGACGCACCCCCAGAGCATGACGCTGCCCGCACCATGCTTCACGGTGGAGATGGTGTGGTTGGGGTGGTCAGTGTTTGGTGTTCGCCAAACATAACGTCTAGTCTGATGGCCAAAAAGCTCAATTTTTTGTCTCATCAGACCAAAGAACCTTCTTCCAATTGACCATGGAGTCTAGCACATGCCTTTGGGTGAATTCCAGGCGAGATGAGCTTTTATCAGTGGCTTTCTCTTTGCCACTCTCCCATACAGCTTTGACTGGTGAAGAACCCGGGGAACAGTTGTATGTACAGTCTCTCCCATCTGAGCCACTGAAGCTTTTAACTCCTTCAGAGTGGCCGTAGGTGTCTTGGTGGCCTCCCTCACCAGTCGTCTTCTTGCCGATTTGAACAACTGCCATGTTCCATCCATTTCTGAATGAAATGAATCATTCAACTGAACTCTGTGGGATGTCCAGTGCGTTGGAAATGTTTTTGTAACTATCTCCTGACTTGTATGTCTCACTGATCTTTTCTCTGAGTTGCTTGGAGTGTTCTTTTTTCTTCATGTTGCAATTGCAGTAGGAATACTGATGAACCAGAGACTGGACCTCCCAGGCACAGGTCTGTTTTTATACTACAATCACACACACATCAGCTGAACTCAGGTGATCACCATTTCACTAACAGTGACACTGCTGTGGCATCAACTAGCTGGACTTCTGTTGAATTAGGTCAGTCACTTTACAGGGGGTGGATATTTATGCAATCATCTTCTTTACCTTATATATTTTTAATTACTTGACATTAATTTGTAAAAATCCATCTTCACTTTGATAGTAAAGAGTTTGTTTTTTCAAATTCTTATCAAAAAAACTAAATTATAGCATGATTTCATGTGAATACTTTTTTATAGGCATTGTATTCCAGTGGTGGAACCAAGAGCTAACAATCTGATGAGCTATTCTGGTATTCATTTTTATTTTTATTTTTTTATCATAAAACAGCCTTTAATATATATACATGTTACGCAACGTGCTGTTTAACCTCCAGCCTGCAGGGAGTAGTGCACATCCTTCACAGAAAGTTAATCCATGTCCAGTCTGCCAGATATTCTGGACAGGCACATATTTGTTTGGTTATCCTTTAACCCTTGTGTTGTCTTCCTGTCAAAATTGAAAATCAACACTTTTGTTGGCGCTTTATATCGGTGTTTTTAACTTTTTACACACTTTTTTGTTCTTGTTTTAACCCTTTTGACACTTTTTCAATTTTTAACGTATTAACTTTAGTTTTACAGTTATTTTTGGAATTTATGGTCAATAAACCTCATTTATAGGAAATTATACCTAATGTTTGAGTTAGAAAAGCAGAAATTAGGAATTATTTAGACGAAAATGAAAGGAATGGATGTTGATGGATAATCACAGACTGGAATATGTCAACTTTTACTCAATACTATTTCAAAACCACTTCAATTGTTTTTTTTTTCAAATGCTATCAAATTGAATAAGACGCCCCAAAATTAATGAAAGCAGAGATTTGTATTTGCCAAAGAGCGTTGTGTGGAATCAATCATGTTATTTGGGTAATTAAAAAGAACATTGATATAGGAAAACGGGTCAATTTGACCCGAGGACAACATGAGGCTTAATTCAGTATCGAACATGCATTTCTATGTTTACCTGTCTCTTTGGTGTAGAAGGTTATTGCTGTTGTCTCGATGCAACTGAAATCTTCTGGCTGAGTGCATGATTGGATTCATTTTCAATTTAGCCGACAAAAATCTATTCCGCATTCAATACGTGTATTTGTATTGTGGCTATTATCCACATAACAATGAAGCGCTCTTTGACTCTGTCCTCTGATTTCCCTGCTCTGTGTGCTCTCGAACACTCTGTTTCTCTCTCAACATCTCTGCTCTGTGCTCTTTCGCGTTTTCCTGCAGACAGTGTTACAGTGTGCCGCCATTGAGCCAGAGAATCAGAGGAAGGGATTTCAGTTGGCTGTTTTGTCCCCCAATCCGATAACTGCCAGGATTATCTGTCATGAGAATTATTTCTCTATGAAATAAAGTTCATGCGTCTGTGCTCAAAATTAGCGCCGCATCTCATTATCATCGTCATCATTATTTTCATGGATGTGTGGATTATTTTCTGGATGAATGGATTCGATTTGAACTATAAAATGTCAGGAAATGGTAAAACATGTGGATCACCGTTTCCCAAAGCCTAAGATGACGTCCTCAAATGTCTTGCTTTGTCCACAAGTCAACGGTTTTCAGTTTCCTGTCCCAGAGGAGAGAAGGAACTAGAACATAGTCACATTTAACAAGCTGACATCTCACAAGTTTGACTGCTTTTTCAGAGAAAATTACTAAATCTGGTTCATCAATTATCAAAAATAGTTGGCGATTAATTTAAGAGTTGACAACTAATCGATTTTTATCTTTGCAGCTCTACTCGCATCTAGGGCTGCACAATATATATCGCTTATTATCGGTATCGCAATATAATAAAAGTTTCATTTTTCTTTTTTTAGTGCTGCTTTTTATATTCAATTCAATGTTCACTTGCTTCGATAAAAGAATGTTAGGAATGTTTTTCTTTCATTTGTTTTAAATTCAACAAGCACTGGGTTGTATTTTAGCAGAATCCTGAACGCAGCAGAAATGCGGAACTGAATTAACCGGTGCACAATATTGACAAAATGTGATATCGCAATATCGATTATGAATATTGTGATATCGATATTAATTTTGATATTTTGAAACATATGTAAAATTACAAAAGGTACGGGAAAACGCATCAAAATAGATAACATAACAAATCAAACAAGTTTTCTTACAACACAAGGTACAACACTAATAAATATGTAAATAAGGACCATGTCTACAGGACAGGACATGTTGTACTGGTTGGACAGTATAAATATATAAGGACCATGTCTATAGGACAGGACATGTTGTACTGGTTGGACAGTATAAATATATAAGGACCATGTCTATAGGACAGGACATGTTGTACTGGTTGGACAGTATAAATATATAAGGACCATGTCTACAGGACAGGACATGTTGTACTGGTTGGACAGTATAAATATATAAGGACCATGTCTATAGGACAGGACATGTTGTACTGGTTGGACAGTATAAATATATAAGGACCATGTCTACAGGACAGGACATGTTGTACTGGTTGGACAGTATAAATATATAAATTAAGAGAACTTTTCTTTCTCTTCTCTGATTCATTCCGTTTTCTTGTCTCTATTTCTTCACTTACACTGTCCCGCTGTAGAAATATGCACACACGTGGTACGCTCCATAGGGTTTGTCACGTAGTGGCCCTGTGCGCTGACGTGCACTAACATGTGCACGTGGCAGGGTAACTGGCCGATGAAACATGCTAATTGGAGCGTTTCTAGCTCTAAATCAAACACATCTAAGCTACTCAGCCAACGGACGGGACACAGCGCTCCACGAAATAAACTAAATTTTGCATACTTATTGCGACACTTTCAATATATTGCGATAACAATATGGCGTCTAGATATCTTGCACCCCTAGATATATTGCAATAACGACATTGAGTTGATATATTTAGCACCCCTAAACTGAGTACACTTGTAATTGCATATGTTCCTCATATCGCGCAGCCCCACTCCCAATACATTCAATAAAGTATAAAGTATTTCTGATACTCCCAATGTCCCATCACACTCTGAACTTTAAATCTGTGAATGACATGTTTGGCTCAAAGCCAGCACTCATGGTTGCTGACTTAGTCTGTGGTCTTTCACACAACATCAGTCAAAGAGATTGCTTCTGGACCGAGCGCTCGCTCACTGATTTGAATGTCAATACCTGACACGGTATTATCATTTGGACAACTGTGTTGACCATCGGGCTGGGCAATACATCAATAGAAATTGTGAAATGAGACAAGATATCCTCTTAGATATTGGTTATTGTAATATCTTAATATGACACAGAAGTCTTTTCCTGGTTGTACATGCTGCATTGCAGTAAAGTGATGTCATTTTACCAGACTGTTAGCTGAGCTCTGTGAAACATGCAGAGAGGACTAGAGCTCGACCGATAAAGTTTTTTAAGGCCGATATAAATATTTGTTTATTTAAAAATCCGATATTCCGATATATCGGCCGATGTACTGTATATTTAAAAAAAGAATTATCGAGAAAGATTTCCCTAACATTAGTTATTTGTACTTATTTATGAGTTCTCACTAAAATACTATGATAATACTTTGTTATATTGTTACAACAGAACAGAGGAACATCAAAATATATGAAAGTTAAATACATTTTTAACAAGGTTGGCTTGTTATCCTTCTCTGACTTACAAAATGCACTCTGTCTGTCACGTTCCTCTTTTATCTTTTACCTTCAATTAAGATCAGCCCTCAAGGCACACGGTGTCCCCTGGCAGAGGCCTTGGCCCATCCATCCTATCCGGAAGTTATTTACTGTGCAGCTTAAAAACTGTGGTATGGTATCTAGGTTTATCAGTTCTTAGTGATATCTGGCCGCTCTGCCCTTCCTATTGAGAGGATCTGGGCATGCGATTGCCCAGGCCTCGCTCTTGACTGGCATAATTTATGGTCTAACATTCCAGAAGTATCTCGCAATCCAGATCATCAGCATATTCACTACAATTTCATACAAAGGACATATCTCACCCCTGTGAAAATGCGCCACATGAAAATAATTAACAGCCCTTAATGCACGGTGGGTAAAACTGCTATGGTTGTTAGCCTGGGTGACTTATAATGATAGTGTTGATTCTCAGAAGATTAGGAGAGACAGTCAGCACAGCCTTTACTGTGTACACTGGATACGCTCTAATGGTCTGGTGTCAGAGCTCACTTAGATGTGCAAAAAGCAAATCATCTCTACAGTCAGGTCAGGGTGGAAATCCCAGACATTACCGGGACTTATTGGACCACAGAATAATTCAGCCAAGGGAGACATATTTTCTGCAGGCACGGATTGGTGGCAGCACGTTCATTCTGTCCAGGACATTAATCAGAGCCCTTAGTTGTCTGACCTGTTTCCTA
The DNA here is from genome assembly GCA_013375575.1 of Percina caprodes. Lineage (NCBI taxonomy): Eukaryota > Metazoa > Chordata > Actinopteri > Perciformes > Percidae > Percina > Percina caprodes. The sequence goes on along the minus strand of JABXJD010000170.1, from coordinate 1,222,283 downwards.
CTGGCTCTCACTAAAGACCCCATATAACCAGACACTGAGAGCCGAGCACCCATTCACCCACTCTGAAATAAAATGACTTTTCATTTTCACCTGAAGTGATGTAAGTAAGTAAAGTTTATTTCTTGAAGCACATTTAAAAACAGCTTATGCTGACCAAAGTGCTGCACAAAGAAGCACCAAGGTGCTGTAAAAAAATAAATATATATTCTCAATAGCAACTTGGTGAATTGAGAAAAGCAGATGACCAACACAAAAACAAGTGCTAATAAAGCCATTCCACGTCCAGATGTTGTGCATTTAAAGCGCCCCCCCTAGTGGTCAGTTTGAATGAGACTTGCAGTGTATGTCATTATGCATATCCTGCAAGTTTAATGTTGATTGGTCAAACATTTAGTCATTTATAGCCTGATTTGTGCTATATCACCTGCACTTTGTTTGCATTTATAGCGCCCCCTGGTGTTCAATTTGAATGAAACTTTCAGGGCCATGGTTCAGGACATATCCTGAGAGATTTGTGATGATTGGACAATGAATATGTGATTTATAGTAAAATGTGTGTAATGCCACTCACCTATCTTGCGCTTGTAGTGCCCCGTAATGGCGTATGTATATAAAACTGTCTGGGTATATCTGGGGCATTTATCTGAACATACCCTGGGAGTTTTGTGGGTTAGGGTACTAGTGGCGTATGTAAATAAAACTGTCTGGGTATATCTGGGGCACTTATCTGAACATACCCTGGGAGTTTTGTGATGATTGGCCTTAAGGTTGCAGATTTGTGTTCATTTATGTCCAGAGCCACGCCCCTTTCAAAGTTCATTGGTCAATAACTTGGACATGCTTTATACAACTTGTAATAAGCTTGATCCATTGATGATTCATTGAAAATGCGGTGGCAATCCAAGCTATGGTGTAGGAGATCTGAAAAATGTGTGTTTCAAAAAAATTCAAAATGGCGGAGAAATTTCAAGTCAATCGGACTTACGGTGTGGGGGCGTGGCCTTTCAAAGTTTGCATTTTGAAGCCTTAATTACAGCGCCACCATGTGGCCGATTGGGTTCATATTTCTATAGAAGCACATGCACACCCTTTCCAGTTATTCCCCCAAGTTTCATGTTTCTTTATTCTATTTGAGCCGGAGCAGCAGACAACAAATAATAATAATAATAATAATAACTAAAACAGACAAACATAGAAGGGTTCTACCGCTTTGTGGGTTGAACCCTAATTATATGTGTATATATACACTACCAAAAGTTTGGGGTCACTTACAAATTTCCATACCACTCCATTATAGACAGAATATCAGCTGATCTGAGAGGGGGTGATCTTTAATGTAATATCTACATTGCCCATTATCAGCAACCATTCATCCAATGTTCCAAAGGCTTGTTCTGTTTACTAGTCTGATATCATTTTAAAAAACTGAGGAAATATTGGTGAACCCTTTTAACAATTATGTAAGCACATCTGAAACCTGCTGCCCTGGTTAAAAAGAACAATGCAACTAATCTCAGCTGGTATTCTGTCTATTATGGAGTGCAGTGGAAATTTATGTATATAAAACACACCTACAAAAAAGCAACCCGACAATGACAAACAGCAATTTAGAGATACGGAATTATAGACATAGGTAGAATGAGCGGATAATGTGTAGAAGGCCAGTAGAATGTGGTAGAAATGTGTCTTCAGCCTAGCTTTACAAACAGAAATGGAGGGAGCACATCTGATTTCTAAAGGCAGCTGGTTCTACAGTCGCAGAGCAGCAACTGCAAAGGCTCTGTCGCCTGTTAGAGTCGAGATCGGGGGAGTTAGAGGAGAGATTTATCCTCAGATCTAAGAGACATCGGGGCTGAGTGCGTTTGAATAAGGTCTGTGATATAAGATGGTGCCTGAAGGCAATCAACAGGGTCATAAACTGGATTCTGAAGTCAACATGTAGCCAGCGAAGAGAGGCTAGCACTGGGGTGATGTGCCTCCATTTTTTTAGCACCAGTCCTTGCAGCTGCATTTTGGACTTTTTGTAAGAGCTTTGATAATGTCTGGGGAAGGCCTAAATGAAGGGAAATGCAATAGTCCAACCCAGATGTATTGAAGGCATGAGTTATTTTTTTCCATATCATGGAAGGACAGAATTCAATGGATTAAAAATTGAAACACAAATTGAAACCCTTGTTATTAGATAAACATAAATATACACACATGTATACATAAAAAAAAAAAGAAAAACACAATTAAAATAAAGTCAGAGCATCTTCAAGGGTAACTACCGTTTTTTTCAACCTTGACCCTATTTCCCTGTTTTTGTGTGTAAGTGACTGATGTATTAAGCGAGATCGCCGCAGTCAGCAGCAAAACAAGCTTCAATGTAAGTGAATAGAGTTATTGTCCAGCTTGTATTTACCTTCACAAAAGTGCTCGTTTTGCCGCTGACAGGCTCAGATTAACAGTATGGAAAGGAAAGGAGGTCGACCTTTCTGTTAAAGAGTAAGATCCTTTTTCTGAATGGAATTGCGTTCTCTTAAGCCACCAGACTCCATGTAAATAAAGAGTAAATTTAGCATCATAAAATACACTTCATTCAAAGTCGACAGAAACAAACTAAAACTATGAAAAGCCATTTTTGGGTCATCTTCCCACTTTTCCAACTATTATAACTCTAGTTTTGCTTGAAATAAACACATAGTTTATCGATTTTACATGTGAAAATATGTTTGCTCTATTCAAATATAATTTTGGCAAGTATAACCTGAAAGTATTGTTTTTTTAAATGGAGTTTGGTGGGTTTAGCGCTAGCGACTTCAGAGCTGTTTCTGGTTAAATAGAGAGGTCTCAAAGAGGTTTTAAAGGTCTATCTCTGAAGGGATCCTTTCCAAAACAAGCACTTTTGTGAAGGTAAATAGATGCTGCACAGTTGCTCTATTAACTTAAATTGTAGTTTGTCTCGCCGCTACCGACTGCAGCGATCTCGCTTAATACTGGACCAGTGTCAAAGATTGTTGTTCCCATCCGTCACTCAGACACAAAAACATAGAAAATAGGGTCCAGGTTGAAAAAAAGGGTAGGCTAGTTACACTTTAAGGCCTTCAATCAAATATGTTTGTCCAAATAAGCAATATGTTGCCACTGTGTTGGGTCATTGATCCATTTGGACAGGGGAAGACTAAGGGGACATGGCAGTGATTCACCTTAATTAAGGTATCGCAAAATGCTCAGGTTCAGTCAAATTCAAAAAATATTTATTAGACTTGTCTATAAAACAAAGAAAGAAAGAAATGCATACACATTTGTCAAAATAATGATCCAAACATGTCAAATTTGCATTGACATCTGTAGGATCATCTGTTTTGGGAAGGACCCGTGTCATGCATACTGAACTTTCTCCAGACATTGATATAGATGTATTTCTAACCGAAATATTTTTAAGATGTATACTCTTTTTGAGGCTCTCAGGTATTGTCCCAAATGGTGCAGAATTCCTTCAGCACAATTTATTAAAAAATCCCTACAGCCACAGTTAGTTTTATTTTTCTGTGGACATGCAATGAATTTCATTAACTTACATATTCCTTCATAAATGGACTCTGGTCCTCAGTGTCAGTGTGTGTTTGAAGGCTGCTGCAGCTCAGGAGCTGACTGACACGCCACAGCTTTGATGTGTAATGTGTAATTTCCATATAGTTGGACACCTGCAGTCGGCTGTACTGTATCCATGACCACACGTGTTAACCAATCACCTAACAGTGATGGCGTAGCCCGGCTGAGAGTGGAGACCATCGCAGTTTGGTTCTGCTTCAAAGAAAGAGCACAATGTTGCAGGCCGGCACTGTTACCACCTGCTGGGAGGCCGCAGTGTAAATGCGTGGTATGATTATAGTGCGGCTACAGCATATTATACTGAGTCAGTGGCAAAGGAGCGCAACACTTTCCCTGCGAGTGAATTTCTGAGCCTAATCAGGGTTTTTCCTGCATTGAGGAATTGTTGGCGGCCCCCAAAGAGGTTTTAGCCCCAAAAGGAAAATCACCAGCACCAAAATGCTAAGAATTGAGCAAAAACATAGCACTTCAAATCCTCTCCAACTGTGTTTTATTAGCATTTTACCAAACAATAGTTGAAAAAGCAGAACATGAACTTGAATAGTATCTCAGTTTTAACGTTTAGAGTTGGGTTGTCCTGGTGATTTAAATGGTGGTATTTTAATATTAATATTGTTTTTAAAGCACTTTTGTTGAATCGGGTTTCATTTACTCAAGCATATTAGACATTTTTGTTTATCAAATTGTCAGAATTGACAGGTAGATGCATATAGATTTCTGTCAAATAAGGTAATACAGACTCATTGACGTTACGGTATGCAAACCAATTAGGCTTCCCGTCGTGCGTAGTTACTCTACGGGGTAAATGAGCACCTTCAATTTGCATGCACTAAAAGTTCTGTTGTTGCCGCTGACAGACTCAGATTATTATTCTAAGAGTCTGACAACATTATGGAAAGAATCCCTACAGAGATAGACCTTTTAGTTAAAGAGTAAGATCCTTTAAGTGAAACAGCCCCAAAATCACCATCCCCAACCCCACCAGACTCCATTTAAATAATCACTACTTTTAGCGTGTATAGAGCAGCATATCTCCACATGTAAATGGGTGAATTAAGAGTTTATTTCAACCAGACCAGAGTGGTGATTGTTGGAACAGTGGAAAGATGAACCAAGACAGCTTTGGGTAGTTTTATTTACTTTCTGTCCACTTTGAATGAAGTGTGTGTTATGATGATAAAAGTAGTGATTATTTACATGGAGTCTGGTGGGTTTAGTGGCAGTGATTTAAGGCCTGTTTTATGTTAAACTTAAAGGATCTTACTCTTTAACAAAAATGTCTATCTCTGTAGGAATCCTTTCCTTAATGTTGTCAGACACCAGAATAATAATCTGAGTCTGTTAGCGGCGAAAACACGCAAACTGAAGATGCGCAGTTGTCCATTAACTTACATCGCAGCTTCTTCCGTCTGGCTTAATACTGAACTAATTTCAAACACTTATTCCCATCAGTCACTTAAACACAAAACCATAACAAAATAGGTTGAAAGAAGGTTGAAAAAAACTGTTTAAGAAAATATGCATGTATTAAAAGATGCACCTTTTCGGTGGGCAGTAGTGAGCTCCGCTAGTGATGTCGCCATCTAGCGCCCAGCGTCATATTAATAAAAACTATTTGCAGCAACATATTAAATACATGTAGGTTTCTCAGATTAAACATCAAACAAATGACAATAATAGCCATCACCTGGCTCATATTTGACTTCTTACGCAGCAGTGAAGAGTGCAGCTGGCCACTTAAAGTGGCAATCCTGTTTACTGGTAGTAACAACACATGCTGTTTAATACTTCAGCTCCCAGAATGCCCGGGCAGCAAAACAAACTGTTAATTGTCATTCCAATAAAGAAATCAGGCAACAGTTCATTTTTATTAGGACTGGGACTTAGTTCAATATTCAAAATTGTGAACGTCTTCATTTGAATCTGTGTGAAGTGAAACTTGCAGCTAGCTCTTCAAGTAATCTAAATATGCTGTTTGCCAAACTGTGTTTACAGTTATTAATATCTGAAAGTCATAACTCCCCTTCTAGCACTACACCCGTGTTTGGAATCAACTTCAGCAGCTTTCTCCACTATGAACTGAGGAAATGGTAGTTACTGGACCTATTGCAGCTTCTGCATGCAGTTCTAGTGTGAGGTTTGGCTTTCTTAAGTGTTTTCATTTTGCAGCAGGGACAGTGTGTGTGTGTGTGTGTGTGTGTGTGTGTGTGTGTGTGTGTGTGTGTGTGTGTGTTCTGGAGACTGGGCTCCCCATGTGTGTTTCATTATGGACATTCTTAATACTTTTAACCAAATCCACGCCCACATTCCCATATCCATCCACATTATCAGTCCCACTTTATGTTGTTTTGTGTGTTCGTTCTTTCCTTCCTTCCTTGTTTCCTTCCTTCTTTGTGCCCCCTTCTCTCCCTCTCCTTGCCTTCGGTCAGCTCAGTTCCTGAATGAGATCATATATATCAGACAACCTCAGTCCGCAGCTCTCCAGCTGCAAAACTGGCTGTTACAACTATACTTATTCATTCATTGGGGCCTGCGTAATCCTTTGGCCTACACACACACACACACACACACACACACACACACACACACACACGCATATACACTGTCTTTGGACCTCACGTCCTCAAATATGGACCATGGACAAGTCTGTCTATTGATCCAACTTCTTGCTCTGTTTTAGAAAAATAAAATTCACTTAAAGTTGAAATACTCTGGCTGCTGCAAACCCTCCTCTCCTCTCCTGTTTCCTCTCCTTTTACTCCTCATCCTTCCAGATTTTTCCGCAGAGTAAATATGCAATCCTTCACCAACAACCCAAGCATTTCGACACTTGTCACATGCCCTCCGTCTCTCCGCTGAGTGCCTGTCTCTGTCCCCTGGTCCTGAGGCTGTTATTAACTGTGTACTGTAATCAGAGTGTAAGACCACACACTGGAGCAGACACGCCTCTCCGCTGGTGTGTCACTGTCTCGTAGGGTTTTAGGTCTTATACTGAGTAGTTCAATTTGAACTCTACTACCAAGAAGCTATTTGAAAAAACTAATTTTGAATGTATTATATTGACAAAAAGATACTCCAAGACATTAAAGGCATGAAAATGTCACTTTTAAGAGGTTTTTAAACATTAATATGAGTTCCCCCAGCCTGTCTATGGTCCCCCAGTGGCTAGAAATGGTGTATAGGTGTAAACCGAGCCCTGGGTAGCCTGCTCTGCCTTTGAGAAAATGAAAGCTCAGATGAGCCAATCTGGAATCTTGCCCCTTATGACCTCATAAAAGAGACTTCAGATACAGTATTAGGGGATCACTAAGGCCTATATAAAAGAGACTTCAGATACAGTATTAGGGGACCACTAAGGTCTATATAAAAGCATCCACAGAGCACCACGTCATAGGACCCTTAAGGATAAGGAAGGTTTTTAGAATTACAGCTAAGAATCACCCTTGAAGGTCTTCAACTGGCTCTCAGCTACTTATTTGCATGATAGGTATCCTGTGCTCTTTTTCCACATTGGTTGGGAGTTACATTCGCTCTATGGGATGCCGTTAAGCACATGAATGAGGCAATATGTCAGGATGTGAAGTACGGTCAGCAGCCTACGAACAATTATGGCAGAGGTTTCTGAATACAAACTAGCTGAATAACACTATATATATATATATATATATATATATATATATATATACACAGATACAGTGGGGCGAACAAGTATTTGATACACTGCTGATTTACAAAGCATGTAGAGGCCTGTAATTTTTATCATAGGTAGGCTACACTTAAACGGAATCTAAAACAAAAATCCAGAAAATCACATTGTATGATTTTTAAATAATTAATTAGCATTTTATTGCATGACATAAGTATTTGATACATCAGAAAAGCAGAACTTAATATTAGTTACAGAATCAAATATTAACTGTATAAAGACACATAGAAACAAGCACATTTATAACAACAACACCATATCTATATATCAGTGAGATAGTTTGTTCAAGGGACAAAACTTCTACCAAAGCGAGTCATCCACTACAAGAGGAAAAGGTAGGTAGAAATGAACTTTACTTCCACTGGAGCGCAAACCTCCCTCTGACTTTCCCTCTGTCTCACCCTTCTCATCTCTTCCCATCCTCCCAGCCACTTCTCCTCCTCCTCCCGCTAATGGCAGCCATCGGGGGAGGCTCGGGTTGAGCGGCGGGCCGCTGCGGGTGCTGCCGGCGTGGTGCGTGCGTACGTGCATGCAAGTGTGTCTGGGCCGACTTTGATCCCGGAACACAGCCAGGAGTATTAGGCACTTTCCCCAATCTTGTCTTCTTTTAATTACAGGCCCATAATGAAGGCTGCACGCCTGGCTGCAACACATCACACGCTCAGAGGAGGGGGAGGAGGGAGATTCCACCCTTCCTCCCCCCGCCCCCTCCAGCCTCCTCTCTGTGAGGTTTGATCCTTCTGCAAAGCAGTGTTTCACTGCCCTCTCTAGTTCAAAGTCTCCAGTCAGAAGTGTGCCTTGATGCACCTGTAATCCCAGCCAACAGGAATGTGATCAGGGTTGATTCTAGGATTGTATAAGTGTGATGTATTTGATCAGAATACAGCATGGAAAATCTGCTTAGAAGTGTGTATATATATATACACATTGCAGCAATGGGTTGTGAGTGTTAAAGCAAAAACAACAAATTGATTTGTTTGCGTTAAATCAATGGTGTAGCCCTAAGACATGCAAAAAATTTAACTTAGCGTCCCTGCGTTGGAGACCGCACCGACTGATTGGTCCGCTTGGCCGTGGCTTGGTAGCGGTGCATTTCATCCTACTCATTTCCGGTAATGAAATGACGAAGAGGCTTACCTTTTCCTGCTACAGATTACCTATCGTGTTACTATTTTGTGAAAGCACCAATAGCCAACACTACCATTATAGCTGCAATATCCACATGGTTGTATTTAATCAAAAATATTGTGCCATTTGTTTTTTTCCGTATCGCCCGGCTATATCTCTCCCGGTCTGCTCTGCTCCTGTTGCGGGTGGAGGTGTACATCTGTTTGAACGGATCCCTGGTGGTTGGAGCGCAGCTTTCTTTCCCGCAGTGTAATTGTAACTCAGCAGGGAAAGCTGGGTCTTAACTACACACCGGCTCCTGGTGAACGAGTGCGTCCTGCGCCTGGGAGATTTGAAGAGGTCATTCTCTATATGCTGAATTATGGTCAAAGTGGGGCATGAATCAGCTCGCCATGACTCTGATTATTCAAACCTGGGCGGCACTGTCACAGTCATTAATCCTGATCTGCCCATTTTGCTTCTTTTACTGATCAGAATTGTAGATTAGAGCTGTTCATTATTATTGTCTGAAAATTGCAAGACAGAGTTGATAGATAGCTTAATGTATTGGCGGGGTCGTGTTAGATGGGGCGTGATGTAGGGGGCATGTTGTAGGGGTCATGTTGGATGGGGCGTAATGTAGGGGACATGTTGTAGGGGGCATGTTGGATGGGGCGTGTTGTAGGGGGCATGTTGGATGGGGCGTGTTGGATGGGGCGTGTTGTAGGGGGTGTGTTGGATGGGGCGTGTTGGATGGGGCTTGTTGTAGGGGGTGTGTTGGATGGGGCGTGTTGTAGGGGGTGTGTTGGATGGGGCGTGTTGGATGGGGCGTGTTGTAGGGGGTGTGTTGGATGGGGTGTGTTGGATGGGGCGTGTTGTAGGGGGTGTGTTGGATGGGGCGTGTTGGATGGGGCGTGTTGTAGGGGGTGTGTTGGATGGGGTGTGTTGGATGGGGCTTGTTGTAGCGGGCTCAAAAAAGTAAAACGCTTAAAAGGGAGGGTCGCCGGTTCAAGTCCCAGTACGGTCCAATGAACGGAGTGTGGATTGGTAGCCAGTTCACTTCCTGGGCACTGCCAAGGTGCTCTTGAGCAAGACACCGTATTAGCACTGGCAGCCCACTCACTCTGACATCTCTCTACTTGTGTATGAGTAGGTCCTGAGCATGTGTATAGTGATTTCTAACAAACAGAGTGTAAATTGTAATTTCCCCGCTTGGATCAGTGTAAATGATAAATAAAGAATAATAAATTGATATAAATAGATGCAGCCTTAGTATTTCACCGCCTGGTAGATGCCCCTAGCATTGTATATTATCAGGGGATGCTGCTGAGTCACTGTGTGTTCTGTGTGTGCTGTAACACATCACACTCACATCTGCAGACCTATTTTCATTCTTTGGACCTTCTCAGCGTGTGACTCGCTCTTTCTGCTTTGTTCCTCTGCAGTTTTGTTCCCGCGTGTCTTCAGTTGCTCTTTTAATAAGCCTTCCCACCAGGACTAAGCCACTGGGCATTATTTTGTAATGCATTTTAGAAGTTTTTACAGTTACAGTGGGGCGTGTATGTTGGGCCACACAATTGATCTTGTCTTTTCTAAGTGTCTTATTTAGCATAGAATGTTTTTATTGCTGCATTTTAGTTAATTCAATCATTCAGTATGTATATATTGCATAGAATATCACATTAATATTGCTCATTGAGGCTACAGTAAAGGCAGTGCTTTAGTAATTGGCTCCCATCAATACTGTGGCTCGGTTGGAGACTTCAGTTATCATTTAGCACTGACTTAACGTAGGGCCATGTAGAATAGGTCATATAGCTTTTTCAAAGTCTCAATTTTGAGATCTCCTTCTGGATTCTGTTATCACAGAAACTATTGGGCTCTACATTGTTTACATCAGTCTTTGACTGGCCCCTCGTTGGAAAAACAGCAACTTTTCTGGGAGAAACCCTGAAAACATGATTAAATAATGGTTTAACCCTCTTCCTCTGCAGTCTGACGCTTATTTGTGATGACCATGTCTCTATTTGAAGGGTCAGGTGGGCATTGAAATATTTCAGAGCTCCTGGAACAATCTATTGGTGCTCAGTATTGCTGGGTAGTGGTGGTGTTGGTGTGTGGCCACAAGAGGGCGACAGCGCTCTACTGGCTTCTACTGCCAGGTACAGTCAAAGTGGAGCTGGCACGTTCCCAGGGCACATTAATACACTGTAGAGCAGCAGTGGTGGAAGAAGTATTCAGATATTACTAATACCACACAGTAAAAATCCTGCAAATTAAAATGTTCCTTATGTCAAAGTCTGTAAGTATCATCAGGAAAATGTAGTAAAAGTCAGAGGTTTCTCCCTAAAAGGGAGATTTTCCTCGCCACTGTTGCACTAAATGCTTGCTCTTGGGGGAATTACTGGAACTGTTGGGTCTTTGTAAATCATAGAGTGTGGTCTAGACCTACTCTATCTGTTATGTGTCTCAAGATAACTCTTGTTATGATTTGATACCATAAATGAAATTGAATTGAATTGTAAAAGTAAAGAACAGTCCTCCCATTGTAGAAAGTGTAAAGGATCCAACCAGCTGTGTGTTTGATGGTCTCATCATCTCAGCTGGACTTGTAGGCCGTTATATTGTTGCTAGGTTACTTCATAATAAAACATCAGATTTTATAAATGACATGTGTTTAGTGTGCAGAAATCTGAATGTGTAAAGTAACTAGTAACTAAAGTAACTAGTAGCTAAAGCTGTCAGATGAATGTAGTGGAGTAACTAAAGTAATTAGTAACTAAAGTAATGAGTAACTAAAGTAACTAGTAACTAAAGTAACTAGTAACTAAAGCTGTCAGATGAATGTAGTGGAGTAGAAGTAAAGTACAAGTACCTCATCGTTTGGACTGGAGTAAATGTACTTACCGGTAGTTACATTCCACCAATATAGTGCAGTTGTTCTCATACACTTTTTTCAAATATTGTACCCCTTTGGAAATATTTGTTTTCTGCTGATGTTTTTTTTTGGAATATTTCAAACACATTGTATGAACTACTACTTATTTGTGAAGCTTCCTGTATTTCAGGCTTTGGGATGAAGGCTGTGATGATGTACAAGATTATTGACGCTATAAAGTCTGCTCTGTTCAGTACCTCTGCTAAACAGCGGCTAACCGATTGTCTCTGTGTCTTTTGTCCCCATGTCCTCCTGCTGTATGACTGCATCACTCCCCACCAGGTAAGACATTTATGAATGTATCTTCCTGCTTCCTGTTTGCTTTGTGCCGAGGCTGCAAAGCAAACGGGGGGTAGTGGCTGTTTGTTGCAGTCAACTCACAATTGTGTAATTGTAGTGTGCTGCTGTTCGGTGTGTGTGTGTGTGTGTGTGTGCCTGTTTGAAGTTTGTGGCCTCGGCCTGGAACTAAAGGGATATTCTTCCCAGTTTATTTATTGCATTAGTCATGAACTAGAGCTGCTGTGACATAATCCATCTCTGCCTGTCGGTCTACGCCTTCTGAATGTCATGCTGCCTCTCTACTCTCCCATCTCAAGGTTCCCCATCACTTATTTAAATCAACAAGAGCTGTGTACAGTGTGTGTGTGTGTGTGTGTGTGTGTGTGTGTGTGTGTGTGTTTGTCCTCTTGTTTGATGTTCTTTGATTGTCTAAGATTTGATGGGCTGACGGGAGAATGGCTTGATGGACGAATGGGGAGATGGATGAGCGAGTGGATTGGCCCTGGCACTTTGTCTTTTCTTCCTCTGCTCCCTCCATCAGTGGAGAATACTATAGTTTCCTTTATTTATCTCTCCATCTCTGGTTCTCCTTGCTGCTTCCTGTGTGCGTGTGCGCAAATAGTATGTGTGGAGATGGGTTACCATGACAACAACAGGCTGAAGTGGGAGCGCTTGTGGCAGGCACGGCACAGCGTCCTCTCTGTTTCTATCTCTTTCTCCCAGTAGATAGCACATCTCTCCTCCTCCTCCTCCTCCGTCTCTCTCTATCTCCACTCATTCTCCAGCCGTGTGTTTTCCATGTGCAGCTCCACGTATATACTGGACCGACCAATAACTAACTAATGGCTAGGGCTGGCTACCGAACTCCATACTTTTTATGCACCGACCAAATTGTATCAAAAAATGCCAGAGTCAGTGAGCCAATCAGCATGCAGCATGCTTTTAGTTTTTTTTTTTTATAAAAAACAAAAGAAAAGGGTTAAAATCAATGCAGCAGACCCAGACTTCATCTTTTTTATTTCACACACCCTTCTTCATTGTCAAACATTATACACTACTATCTATCTATTTATCTATCTATCTATCTATGGTTAAGATAATGTTCTCTAAAAACATAATCACTAGTTACTACCAATTTTGGGCGTACCACAACTCAAGTTAATTTATTACATCACTTGTACTTGTACAGATAGGGAGCTTCTTCCTATTCTTCCAATTTAGAAGAACACACACACACACACACACACAATCACACACACACACACACACACACACACCAATGTGCAGTTCTTTATGAAAGCCTTCCATCAGTATTCCCCCCCCAGCAGCTCCCTGGGCTGCATTATATCACCATGTGTGTGCAGGCGAGCAGCAGCCTCAGTGATGCCTGCAGCAGCACAGGCATCATTGCTGCATTCTTCCTAAATGTCATTGGTTGCTGTTTGACTGTGTGTGTGTGTGTGTGTGTGTGTGTGTGTGTGTGTGTGTGTGTGTGTGTGTGTGTGAGTGAGTTTGACAGAAAGCAGGGGCAGGTGTAAACTTCCCGCCCTACAGTCACGGCGAGCCCCGAACGCATCCTGACTTGATATTTTCATTTAGTTGGCTGCTTAATATTCCCCCCCAGTACAGACGCTGCAGGACACAGTGTGCTGTGGACCGTAGGCTTGATTCTGCAGAACTGTCATGCTTTCATCCGTGTGGATCTGCTGTATGGAGCTTTCATGGTGGGAGTCATTTTGACAGTGATTGTCTCGGGGTTGTGTATTGCCACGCAACATGCAGCTTATCTCTTTCTAACTCCAACACTATGCACACAGTTACCTGTTGTCAAGGTCCACGCCTGTCCAACACACTGACAGGAAACTAGAAAGCTTTGTGGAACCGGAAATTTAAGGGAAAGGATTTGGCAAAATGCAAACATCAGACATTATTTTGGAACTAAGAAGAACTGTAGAAATCCAATGGAATAATTAAAAATGTCACAAGTGATTTAATAAAAGTATAACTTGTGAGAATTGATTTGATTTAGCCAATGCCTTTTGTAATGTTCTGTTGAGTTGAGTTCTGCAGGTGTGCATTAAAAGAAATGTTCATTATCAAGATGGCAGAAGATGATAATTTCCCTTATAATAGTCCAGCTGTCTCACACAGTGGTACCCAAACCTTTTCATACCAAGGACCCCTAACCTGACCCCTAGACTGACACATATTAGAGGGGTCCCCCCCATCTGATAGGATTGTTGCTGTCAGAGGTTTTATCACAGAAAGTGTATGAACCCCATGACCAAATCAGTCATACCTTCCGTCTTTGTGTTACTTATCAAGGGAATTATAGTGGGGCTGAACAATTAATCGCAATCTTATCGAAATCGCAATATGGAATTATTATTCAAATTTGTTTATTTGGATAAACCCCTTGAGATGTATCATCGTTTCGCAATCATTACATAACAACCGAGGACTTACAGAAAATAAAATAATCTAAAAATAGCAATACAATTATCAATACCACAGCGTACATACAGCAGGAAAACAACAATACCAAATGGTATTTGTTAAAGCCCGAATATGTGTCAACCCATTCTGAATGTAGTATTGTGGTGCTGCAGACACGTTCCAACCTACAAAGAAAACACCTTTGGTACGGATCCTCGCAGAAATCACACCATAATCATTTTAATATCTTTCATTTGAATACTTTTCAATGAAAATGAAAATAACGGCACAAAAATGATCATCCCCTCCAATATCGTGAATCCTGTCACAATTGCAATATCAGTCAAAATAATTGCAACTTCATATTTTCCTCATATCGTGCAGCTATAAATTATAGTGAAAATAAATGATTCCCCTTTGTGCTGTGGACCCTCTGGAATCCCCTCAGGGACCCCTGGGGGTCCCCGGACCCCATTTTGGGAACCACTGAGTCAAACAAACCAGCAATAAAAAACGGACATTGAAGTTGTTGGATGTAACAATGTTCCATATGTGGATGTAAGACATTCTACAGCAGCAGTGCATGGTGTCAGAGTGTCAGTGCCCCCCACTGACACTCTGTAGCACTAAATGTGACGGGGCGGTCCCTACCCCACCCGGTAGGACCTGTGCCACATGTACATGTAGCAAGCCTAAACGTTAATTCCCGACATGTTTATATCTGTCAATTGCTCGGACACACTGCTGTCCTTAGCGTTACCTCTTGGGACACAGATGTTGTCCGCACAGTTACCTATTGGGACACAGATGTTGTCCGCACTATTACCTGTTGGGACACAGATGTTGTCCGCACCGTTACCTGTTGGGACACAGATGTTGTCCGCACTGTTACCTGTTGGGACACATGTTGTCCGTAGCGTTACCTGTTAGGACACAGACGTTGTCCGTAGCGTTACCTGTTGGGACACAGATGTTGTCCTTGGCGTTACTTGTTGGGACACAGATGTTGTCCTTAGCGTTACCTGTTGGGACACAGATGTTGTCCTTGGCGTTACCTGTTGGGACACAGATGTTGTCCTTGGCATTACCTCTTGGGACACAGATGTTGTCCGCACTATTACCTGTTGGGACACAGATGTTGTCCGCACCGTTACCTGTTGGGACACAGATGTTGTCCGCACTGTTACCTGTTGGGACACATGTTGTCCGTAGCGTTACCTGTTAGGACACAGACGTTGTCCGTAGCGTTACCTGTTGGGACACAGATGTTGTCCTTGGCGTTACCTGATAGGACACAGATGTTGTCCGTAGCGTTATCTGTTGGGACACAGATGTTGTCTGTAGCTTTACATGTTAGGACACAGATGTTGTCCTTACCTGTTGTGACACAGATGTTGTCTGTAGCGTTGCCAGCAACATGAAATGACTCTTTAACTCACGGACTTGCTTTGGTTCATTCAGTTCAGCAGTCATTAGCCTAACAAAGACATCAATTTAAAACAAAGATGGAGCTGCTGCATGTCTGCTGTAGCTGAGTTTAGTTGTGTGTAGTGATGGTGCAGTGAACAGAGGTGGGTTTGTAATGACTTTACACCTGGCCACATTCAGCTAGTACAACATGCTGCAGGGCACAACAAATTAAGCTTCTCAGTGTTATTAGCATGTAATAAGTTACTTAAAAATTCCCAAGACGTTGGGAACCATTTATATACTGTATGCCTCAACTGGCTGCCTCAAATAACACGTCTGTATTTGATCACAGCTTAAACAATGCTTATTTAGTTAGCATTAAAAAAGAACATATCCCATTAGTTTTTTGGCACAGAAGCACTGTTAAAGAGTTCTGATGCGCCATTCAAAGAGTTGGGGAATGCTAACAAAATGCATCTAATTTGTGTTAATACAACCTTGGGTACAGACCACATTTGTTCATACAAGCAACATAATTTTCCGTTTTCTTATCAAACATAGAAAGATTTTGATAAGAAATACATTTAGCAATAAAAACTGATGGGGAAAAAAAACTTGAAGTTGAAGTTCAACTACATCTATACTGTATGTATGCAACTTGCTAAACCTATTCCAACACAGTCGTTCTCAGCTTCTGGAACCATTTTCATATATTGCTTACAATGTGTCAGAGAGGTATGGGGGTACCTCAGAGATACAATGACAGAATGTTGACACTTTATAGGGTAGAAAAATGTTGTGAGTTTATTCACCCAGCACCCTTGCTATCAGATACACACTGAAAAATAGCCAGCGGCTTGATCACACCCCAGAGCCTACACACTCAGACAGTTAGGCTATCCAGTGGAATGTTGCATTTGCCAAAGTGAAGCACCACCAGTTATTTTCCCCAAAGGTTGTGGTGTCACTATTAATACTTCAGCTACACAAAACCGCTGGAACAAGACAGTCTGTGCTGGAAATAATTGTACCCCACTGACATGAAGAAGAACACATCAAGACACAATTGCAGCAGTTCAACACGGTTAAGATGATGGTTTTAGCAAAAATCTGAATCAGAAACACATTTATTGCCAAGAAGGTTTTAACATAAAAGAAAGTGAAACAAGTTGGCTACTATAAAAGTCAAGAATCATAAATAGAAAGTCTCAATACAGCAATATAAATAAATGAACCTGTGAAATATATCTGTTTTGAAAAGAGCTGTACAGTGTACAGAGAAGATGGGATGTGAGTTCAGTGGTTTGAAAATGCAAAGCAAAGTAAATAAAGCCCTGATGAGAGATCCAATGTAACCCACTGCCAGTGTGCATTTCATGGCAGGAAGATAATGATGTCATACGTCACGCTGACATTCTTCTGTACTGTATGAACTCCACTCAGAGTATTTTAAAAGTGCAAAAAGACAACCAGAGGATAACAGGGAAAAAGTCAAACACTATAGGCTACTGCCTACTAGAACACACGCTAATATTAGCATGTGGCATTAATGTCTACAGCACTTCTGTCTCTGTGTGATAAAACAAGACGTGAGCAGGTGGTATTCCTCTAATAGTCATCCTGCTATCAGGTCAAATTATATTATGTATGTCATAATATATTCTGCCAACAGAAACATGACACATATTTATTTAGTTAGCTTAACTGAAACCTTGCTACTTTGTTTATTTCAGGATCAGTGTTCCTTAAAGGACCCATGGCATAAAAATGTCACTTTATGAGGTTCTTTAACATTAATATGTTCCCCCAGCCTGCCTATGGCCCCCCCAGTGGCTAGAAATGGTGATAAACCGAGCCCTGGGTATCCTGCTCTGCCTTTCAGAAAATTAAAGCTCAGATGGGCCGATCTGGAATCTTGCCATTTATGAGGTCACAAGGGGCAAGGTTACCTCCCCTTTCTCTGCTTTAGTGCTGTACACACGTAAGTGCCCATGAACAGTGATGCATTTTCCTGACTGTTGCGTTTCACTTCCAGTAGGAATATCCAGTAACAGAAACTTTCGGTTGGCCATGACACACTTTGCACTGAAAAGTTAAGAAATGAAAAAAAAAGAACAGCTGTGAAGCGGGCAAAAGCTTGACTCTGCGGTGGACTTGGCGGGGTTGTGTCACCGCAGTGACAAACTAGTCTGACTTGAGTAAAGACCATTTTGTCAAACTCATAGACTGTATGAAACTTGGTCGAACTACAGGAGGCTTTTTTAGGAGGAAAATTGTCATATCAAATATTGAGCATAATACAAACTGAAATGTATTCTCCTAAAGACCTGAACTCCAGGTTTCAGGTTGTGGCTCAGGCTGATATTCAGAGATAACGTGAGGCTGCCATGCAGAGCTCCACGGGTCTGTTGGCCATGCAGAAGGCCATGCAGAAGGCAGGGTGAGCAGAAGCCAGATGGCAAGAGCTCAGTGTTCACACATTGGCCACTGATGGTGATCGGAGACATCCCAGACATTTTTGTGCAGCGTTCAAACCATTCTGTGGCAGGGAGGAGAGACATTGAGATGCAGAGGGATCTTTTACGCCACGTCAGTCTCACACTGACGGCCGATGAGTGAGCACACACACCCATGCAGAGATGGCGAGAGCATCTCTAAATGCTGTGCTTGAAGGAGAGCAGCCACAGATTCATCCACTGCCTGTCTTTCTGCTTGTCTTTCTATCGCCTCCCACCTGCTGTTAGCAGATTCACCTTTGTAACACGGTTAGAGAGAATATCTGTGCTTCCACTTACATCATGGGCTCCTCTCTTTCTGATTCCTATTTATCGACTGTAGCTCTCTCCAAATGTAGTTTTCAGCGCCGCTCAGCTCGCTCCAACGCCATCAGCCTCACCTTCAATTGACACTGTGAAATGTCTTTCTCTCCGCCCCTCTCCTCTTGCCAGTCTGCTCAGCTAGGATTCAGCTGAATTACTTCAGATTACATTTATGATCTCACACATACATGCATACACACACACACACACACACACATACATACATATGTATGCACACAGGCAGTAGATTCAGCTAGATTGCATGCAGTGTGTTATCAGTCATGCCACATTTACAGCTATCATTTTCTTTTTTGAAATGTTTTTTCGTTTGATATTAAAAAAGCCAAGAAGCATTAGAGAATTAATTCTTGTAGTTCAAATAACTTCCGCATGAGGTTTAAGATGCATTTGGGGCTGGGCAATAAGTCAACATGATCATTTATCTTCTGATATGAAATCACATATTGAGATATCAAGATGTACAATTAAGTTGTCTAAATTGATAATAGCAACCACATACTAACTCAATTTTCTCAGAAAATCTGTTGTGAGACATTTTGAGGGAATATCATTTGAAGAATTGAAGATAGGGCTGCACAATTGATAGAATTTTAATCACGATCACAATTTTGACTTCCCACCATCAAATTTGCGTGATTGAGCCATTTTTTTAAATGCATCATTTCATAGAACGCTCCGTTTTTTTTTTTTTTGCAAAGCCAATCTACCGCTTCGTAAACCACTGTCTTACCACGGGCCAGTCAGAGTTGTTCCTGCACCGCGCAGCTTAGTTTCTAGATGTAGACAGTCACAGAGGACAGAGTAACGGGAGGAAAATTCAACAGATAGCAGTCGGTTAGACATCCGTCTCAAGGTTTACCAGTTTACCAGTAAACGCAACATTTTGTTCCCGTCTGTGTTGTTTTTCAGACAACAGCAGTGACCAGTGCTAGTCGGTGCTTGTTAGTGTCTTTTAGCTCACAGGGCTTAAGGGCGCAAGTCATATTTTTCCTCTGTCCTCGCATCTGCTGCAATGTTGTTTATATTGATATGTATTATATTGATATTTAATTTTATGTTACATGACCCATTTCTCCTGTAAGAACTATATATATATAACTATATACACTATATAACTATACCAGCAGATCACATGATCCGCACTGAACCACTCATTCAAAATGACTCCACCCAAGATTAACTCATTGATCATTAGAAGAACTTAAAGTGCTCATATTAAGTTTTGAGGGTTTTCCTCTCATTTATTATGTTACATATCTTTTTTGTGTGCATGTTATAGGTTTGCAAAGTAAAAAAACCCAAAGTGCCCCCAAAGGCACTTACCATCTCCAACAGAAAACACTGTTCACAAACTGCTCCAAACAGCTCTACTGCAGTCCAGCCTTTACTTCAGAGACCAACGTGCGTCACTTTGTAACACACGTTATAATGCTGGCCTAGCTGCCTGCTAGCGTGGCACACCCTCAAGCCAAGCTAGTTAGAGCGGAGGCCCCAGGAGTTCAGATAGTTGTATTGCCATGTCCAGGAGAGTATAATTAAAAAGTTACGTATCAAAGACGTAACGGTCTGAAACACCTTGCTCCCAGTCTAGGTTGTGAAGCTGGTTCGGGTTGTTTTGCCTGTGTTTCAGGACCAGACTCGGGTTCCAACATGTACGGATGAGCTGTAAAAGGCAGCTGGATTATGATTGTGTGTGTGTGTGTGTGTGTGTGTGTGTGTGTGTGTGTGTGTGTGTGTGTGTGTGTGTGTGTGTGTGTGTGTGTGTGTGTGTGTGTGTGTCTCTCAGAAGGTAAAGTAGGTGAAGAACTGAGAGGATATTTCAGGCTGCAGGACACAGGCTGCCCCTCCACTCTGCCATATCTAACCATGTGTCATTTTACATTACAGTGCTACAACAGCCATGTCTGTCCTTGTCTGTGTGCGTGCGTGCGTGCGTGCGTGCGTGCATGTGAGACGAGAGGAAATAAAGCACATTAGCGCCGAGCTCTTCACTCATGTAGAAAAGCACCCTCTGGGACATGAACAATTCTTCACAAATACCAGTTAGAGTGCTCTACGTTTTTTTTCAATGCACATCACACACACAAGCCTGGTTAGCCATCAACAGTGGACATGCTAGCATTTACGGCAAGGAAAGAGTACACAACAGTATTCAGCTGTGCCAGGATGCTGCTGTGTCAAATCACATTACATAAAACATGTGGCCGTGTTCTTTGTGTCTCTTACATGTGTTCAGGTCTGTCATAGCCACATGTAATTCACTGGAAGAAGGAAAACATGGCAAAGCCAGCATGAGGTCAGCTTTCCACAAGCTGTAAGGCACTGCTTAGGAAAAAAACATAAGAGAACATAAGAGCTTGTTGCTCTAAGTAGATAAGAGTAATTGAATAAATGCTACTCTAATTTATAATGTATTAATCATGCAAGGGGAAATTACAATGTTTGCACTCTGTTGTTATTATCATTCACATTACACACAGGCCTGAACTACACACACATGCTCAGTACCTATACATGCGCTAATGGAAAGATGTCAGTGTGAGGGGGCTGCCCTTGGAAAGGCGCCCCGAGCAGTTGGGGGTTCGGTGCCTTGCTCACAAGCACCTTGGCAGTGCCCAGGAGGTGAACTGGCATCTCGCCAGTTACCAGTCCACCACCATACTTGATCCAGCAACCAGGGCTGGGCGATATGGAGAAAATTAGATATCATGATATTTTTGACCAAATACCTCAATATCGATATTGCAGCGTTGACAACTGATGCTTTGACAAAATATCTTCACACTTAGATTTAAGATAAATAATGAAGAGTAATGTGAATGTAATGTCTAAGTGGGGAAAAGGCAAATATTAGAACAGTTACAACAGTCTGGTAAGATCAGAAAACGACTGTAATGTAGCTTTTAAAACCAGGAAATGACACTTGTGTCATATCACGATATTACAATATCCAAACTCTAAGATGATATCTAGTCTCATATCGCGATATCGTTATAATATTGATATCTTGCCCAGCCCTACCAGAAACCCTCCGATTCCCAACAGAACAAGTGCAGATGCAGACTTTGACTGTTTGTGTAAATCCCAAAGAAAGTGATTTGGTAAATCCTTCAGATTGGGTTCCAGCTGTGTCCAAGTGTTCGCCGAACTACACTGCAACATGTGACGTGAGTGCAGAATGCATTAGTGCTCTGGGAATAGAGACAAGAAAAACACAACAAGTGTAAAATGGAATGATTTGCTTTCCATCTCTGGCAAATCTACAAAAACATTACAATGAGCTCGGGTGGACTCTCAGCATTATTGCAAACAAGAGAAAATGTCTCAACATATTTCCCTGTACACTGAGAAAGAAGAAGGTGGATCTGTAAATATGTTTTCTCATCATGTTCATTTCATACATGGCCAGAAGCATGAAACAGACGCAGATGCATTTGTTTCATCACGTTCATAAAGCTAAGTGTTTATGTAAATCTGTGTTTTGCAAAATAGTCATCAACAGAAAACTCTCTACCATAGTCCATAGTCCTCAGAAATCCACCGGAGTCTAGAACACCAACACACAGACAGAGGACGGGGACGGACATTGGCATCCGGTGTAATCACAGTGTCAGGTTCATCTCCTGGGCAATAACCCAGAATAATGTCTCTAATCACTCTGTTCACTGGTTCCACTTATTATATATTCATCATTCTCATTCAGAGCTGTTCATACTGTTCATATTGTAATATAATACTTATATAATAACATAATACTATTTATTCCAGCATTCTTTGCACTATGCTCATAATTAAAATAATAACTATCACTTATAATTTACTCCTGCATACTTTGCACTCTTCATTGCACTATTGCCTCAACCTGTCTGTATTGTTTCTGTTTATAGTGTGTGTATATATTAGTGTGTATATATTGTTTATTTTGTTGTTTGTTTTGCATAAGTAAGCGCATTGTGAGCAATATGATCCGAAGCAAAATTCCTCGTATGTGTCCTCATATGTGGCAAATAAAGCTGATTCTGACTCTGGTATCCCGCGGCGCCGGACCAATCCCGGAAGTGGAACGTCGTGGATACAGACTATTGGCCTGATAAACGATAAAGCTAATGAATAAAAAGCGTGTCTGATTCTCTCTTACTTAGTTTCACATTTAATAACTACTTGCTTAAAGCATTTAAACAAAGGTTTGTGTTTGTAACATTCCAAAATCTTAATTTTGATTTAAGGACTTTCATTTTCACTGTAAATGCATATTTGTTCCGAAATATAGGTTGCATTTCCTTCTTATAGTTCGTACTGGCCCTGTAAAACCAGCATTGGTCAATCCTTATTACATAATGCTGGTGTTATTATAAAATGCATAGTTACATGATGGTGATGGTCACGTGATGGTGATGTCAGTATTTCATGAATGTCTTCATGTGCAGCCTGTAGAGGCGGGAGGTGTTTGCGAGTTCCATGGGCCCTCAAACGTGTCGTGTGCAGAGGAATTTGTGTCTCAGATCCTTCCTCTCGCGGTAGGGGGCCAGTTAAAAAATATTGCTGCCTTGGCTCCGGCGCAAATCTCCAAGGATGCTACTGGAGAGCAGGGGCTGGGAGTGTGGCATGCTGGGAAACACACACACACACACACACACACACACACACCAAATCTAAAGTGGAGAGGAGGAGAAAACTGCAGGCGAGCAGGGAGGAGATGAAGAAAAGCTCATTTTAAAGTATAAATGAAACAAATTGAGGAAAGTGTTTTCTTCATCTTTGATTAAGACTAAGGAGATAGAGCGCTGTGTGGGGGGATAGAAAAAGGGGAATAGAATAGAAAGATGGTAGACAATCACAGAGAGAGGAGTGGAAAGACAACCTCTTGGAGGAGATTGATCTATTTTACTGTTTGCTCCGTTTGTCTGATTCAGCTCCATGGCTCCTCCTGCCACATGTGAAAGCGCCTTTGAGCAAGACACTGAAGTCCAAGCTGCTTTTGGATTACTTTTTCCCGACATTTCTGGTGCTTTTTTTGTTCCTGACGTGTTTTTTTTTTTTCACTCTGTCTGACATTCTTTGCACACTCAATAAACATGTCGGGCCCTCTTTTTCCAGTGTGGCCCCTAGAGAAGTTGAGTTTGACACTCCTGTTCTACAACGTTCTGCCTCCAGCATCTTAAGCATCACACAGACTGATGAAGAGGAATGTAATCCTCGCCCATGTTCTTCCTGTCTCCCTGTGTGGAGCTGCCAACTTGCTGCTCTCAGACCAGCTGACATCCCCGGGATGGTATCAGCATGCAGTCATGGATCCTTTCTTACACACAAGCCCATTCTGCCTTGTTGCCAAGCAACACAAAGGAAGTGTCAGATGCTGTTGATTTTTGATTCACACAGCTGTGAATATGTATGTAGTTGCAGTGGAGTTATTGGCTGCTAAATAGCCACCAGCAGCTGCCAACACACTGTAGGATGTAGGATCGGGCATCGAGAACCGGTCCCGACTTGGAATCCTTTCAGGAATTACGATTCTAATGACATTGTTTTTTTAGTTTTTTTTTTTTATTTGAAACGTTTGAAAATTTGGTTTTGAATCCAACTATCAATTCCAAATTTAGATGTGTTGGTTTCCGTAGCGGCCACAGTACTCCCTTGCACTCGCTGTGTTGCAGGAGTTTTACGCTGAAAAAGCCCGGTAGAACTAAATTAGTATTAGGCCGAGCTTGATCTAACAGATCTAGCACGCGAAGCAAAGGGTCAAGGCCAAGGACAGAACCAATGTGCTGCTGTCAGACTGCTGGAAACCCAGGCAGGATGTTGGGAATGGACCAATCAGCAGTATGCACTCATGCCCAACAGTGAAAATCCCATTTATTATCTCCACAAGGTCTCATTCACACAGCCCCTGTCGGCTGTCAGACGGTCTGGTCTTTCAATTCTTTTTGGGGGGAGAATGGGGATAGTGCGTCAAGGGGGGCCACTCAAAAAAACGCAGCGGGCCTGCGGCAAAAAGATGAGACCGACTCATCTTTTGGAGATCAGACTTGTCAGTCCGTTCAAAGGTAGTTTGAGAGTCCCATACAGGAAACATCACTGCTTCTTTGTGACAGCTGTTTCCTGCAACAACAAAGCACTCGCTACTTTGTGTCTCGCTCCTCTTCATTCTCTCCCTCTTTCTCTCCGTTGGAATGAAGCTGCCTTCAAGTGCGCTTAGAAACGTCGAGATCTACTGACTGACAAACGGTAAAGTCTATGCAGAAAATTGCCCTTTGAATCCATAAAGGATTGTGACTGACCACGCTTCAATTCCATACAATTTTATTTACAGTATCAAATCATTTAGAGGAATTATCTCAAGACACTTTAGTAGATTTAGACCACACTCTATAATTTACAACGACCCAACAATTCCAGTTATTTCCCCAGCCGTGAGGTTGTGAAACGAAGGTGTTTGCTCCTGTAGAAGCCACAAGTCTGTATGAAATCAACCTTGTTTTCACAATGTCATAGAGCAGTACTACACTACCCACAATCCTAAGCGTGCAGCGACTTCTCTGATTGGCGGAGCTTGCTGTTAACATGGAAATGTTAACGGACATCCAGCTGAAAAGAGGGCCATTTGTCACCAGAGTGATCCCAGAAAAGGAACGTCGTGGATATAGGCTAGTATAGGTTAACACTCAAAGACCCTTGTAGGAACCGGTCACACTCACACAAAACAAAGAAGAAAAACTAGATTGAGGTTAACCCTTGTGTTGTCTTCCTGTCAAAATCAACACTTATATTGATGCGTTTTTACCTTTTTCTTACATTTTTGTCCCCTTTTTCAACACTTTTTAATGTTTTGTCAATTTATTTTATGTTTAACACTACGTAACACTAACTTATTACAGGAAATTATAACTAATATTTGAGTTTTAAAGCAGAAATTAGGAATTATTTCGACTAAAATTAAAGGAATGTATGTTGATGGTTAATAAAAGACTGGAATATGTCAACTTTTACTCAATACTATTTCAAAACCACTTTTTTTTCAAATGCTATAAAATTGAATAAGACGCCCCAAAATTAATGAAAGTAGAGATTTGTACTTGCCAAAGAGCGTTGTGTGGAATCCATCATGTTATTTTGGGTAGTTAAAAAGAACATTGATATAGGAAAACGGGTCAATTTGACCCGAGGACAACATGAGGGTTAAGAAATACAGCCACTTCTGTAACACCCCACCTCCTTGTCCTAATCCCCGAAAAAGGTTATAATTAGGAACAGGGAGAAACAAGAAAGAAAGAAAAAAGTTTTGTCGCTTCCGTGTGACAAATCTCCAAGTTAATATTCTGCACGAGGAACGGCCACCCCTTGAGTCGCTGCTTGGAGTTTTGCATCTGTGCTGAAAAAAATAAGCAGCTTGTGATCTGTGTACAAAGCAGTCTTATATAAGTATAAAATACTTGAGTAAAAGGACATGTATCTTGCCAAAAAATGACTTTGGTAGAAGTTAAAGTCACCTTTTACAATATTACTGTGACAGTAAGGGAAGGGAGGACCCAAATGCAGAGACGGGCAGGAAGGCAGGAGAGAGTTTCACAGGAGTTTATTTTACACAAACAATAGGATGTCCACACCAGCACAGGAATCCAAAGAGTACAAAACACAAAGTCCAAAATCCAAAAGGTCCAAGAAAAAGGCAAGACAAAAACAGGGGTACAATCAGGAGTGCAGAGGCAGGGAAAAACTCACGGGGCCACTAGAAAAGGTACAAACGTAGATAACTCAGACAGGAACACACAGCAACACACAAAAGGATCTGACAAGAGACAAAGGGAACACAGCGGTTAAATACAGGAGGTAACGGGCAAACAATCACATCGGTGCGGTTGACAATCACAGAGGCAGGAAAACAAGGCAGGTAGGGACAGAGACCGAGACCCAGACTATCACAATAAAACAGGAAACGGAACATACACTCAAGGGAAACACAACACAGAAACTACAACACAAAACCGGAGAGGAAACTAGGACACAAGCACAAGGAGACAAGAAAGGAACCTAAAAACCAAATAAGGATGAACAAAATCATCATAACAAGTATTTTAGTAAAAGTCCTAAATATCTGATATTTACTGTACTTCAGTCCATCCATCCATCTTCATCTGCTTATCCGCCACGTTAACCAGCTCCGACTGGGGGATCCCGAGGCGTTCCCAGGCTTTCCTAGGTTCCTAGGTTGGAGATATAATCCCTCCACCTAGTCCTGGGTCTTCCCCGAGGCCTCCTCCCAGCAGGGCATCCCTCCACCTAGTCCTGGGTCTTCCCCGAGACCTCCTCCCAGCTGGACGTGCCTGGACCACCACCCTAGGGAGGCGCCCAGGAGGCATCCTCACCAGATGCCCGAACCACCTCAACTGGCTCCTTTCAACGTGAAGGAGCAGCGGCTCTACTCCGAGCTCCTCTCGGATGACTGAGCTTCTCACCCTATCTTTAAGGGAGACGCCAGCCCCCCTTGTACCCTGGATCTGGTTCTTTGGGTCATGACCCAGCCTTCATGACCATAGGTGAGGGTAGGAACCAAAACTGACCGGAAGATGGAGAGCTTTTTCTTCTGGCTCAGCTCTCCTTCCGTCACAACGGTGCGATAAATTGAATGTTATTGAATGTAATGTGGCTGTCGCACATCGCAGTGTACACGGTGAAACAAAATATCCCTAGTACACACGCAAAGCCACAAAGACCGCTTCCCGCATTTGTGCTGAACTCTAATTTCGCTGCACAAGTCAGCTTTCTGCCTATTTGTTTCTGTCTCACGCACAAAACCAGTTTTCATGTCCTCCTTCCTCCCAAGCTGGCCAATGTATTCTACTGCATATCCTTTGCTCTTGTTTGCTGCAGGTGTGCATTTCAGCAGCTGGTAATCATCTCTGTTGGGACAGAAGCAAGGAAAGTCCATTTTGTTGATTGTCCTCTAACAAACTTTTACTAGAAAGTCTTACAGATGAAAGGACTCGCCACCAGAAACAGAATATGTCTTGTGTGCAGCTATGCCACAACATTGCTTCAGGCTTTAGGGAGATGGTAGAACATCAGAGGTTATAAAGCGTTCCCCTCCATACACGACAAGTCTTTGGACTTCTCAAAGCACAACCTCCAAGACACTGTCATGGACTTTGACTATTTTATAGGCCTGAAGAGGGTTATCCAGTAGAAAAAATAGATTTAATGTAACATCTAAAAAAATGCATGAATACTGAGTTGTTCTATCCTGCTTAAAATATATACTGCTATAGACTTTCTGCTATAGTCTTTAAAATATGGCCAATGCTCACCATGAAACTTTCAAATCACTTCTTTTGCTTGAAAAGATAAAAAGTTGAAGTATGAGAAAATCACTTTTTACCAACCCACAAACTGTGAAATTAGAAGAGCCAGTCATTAAAATACACCACCCCCCCATCTGTCCATCTCCACGCATGGCCGGTTTCCTGCGCCATATTTGTCTCGCCAGCAGACTGGGCTTTTCGGGTCTGTGGTTTAACACGGGCTCTTTAGGAGGACTATAAGGCGTAAACACCTTCAGCTGTAGGCCGAAATATTGTCAGATGAAATAAAACAGAAACTTTTTTTTGCAAACACAAAAAATACACAAAGTTCTATTTGGCTAACACTTAAATGATGCTGCTGCCGACTTAAAATCCGATCCTTTGTGTTTTACTACAGGTCTTTTCTCAGATTAAATTAGACATCAAACAAATGAAAATAACAGCCATCACATGGCTCTGATTTGACCTCTTACGTGCAGCGGGCCACTTAAAGTGGCAATCCTGTTTACTGGTAGTAACAACACATGCTGTTTAATACTACAGCTCCCAGAATGCTGCGGGCAGCAAAACACACTGTTAACTGCTGTTCTAATAAAGAAGTCAGGAGTGTCAGCGTCAGTTCTGACAGGCCAAATAGTGAAGACGCTGCTAACCGCTATGGCCAATAACATGGTCACACCAGCTCAGCTGCATCAGCTGATCTGCATCAGCTGAGCTACAGCAGCTGATCTGCATTAGCGCATCAGCTGGTCAACTACCCTCGCTGCTAAATGGCTACTTAATGTTACTTTAGTTGCTCCTAACTGCTTGCTGCTGCATTGATGCAACCCACCTCCTCCCCAGCTCCACCTTGTTGTGTATAACGTGAGCGTCAAAAATGTAAATATGATGCCAAAAGAGACTTTTAGCATCAGTAACAAATGTCAAAGACACCTGACCAAGCGTCGCTTTCTGACGCGTTGGGACAGAGAATCTTCATCCGCTTATCCGGTATCGGGTTGCGGGGGCAGCAGCTCCAGCAGGGAACCCCAAACTTCCCTTTCCCGAGCCACATCAACCAGCTCCGACTGGGGGATCCCAGGCCAGGTTGGACATATAATCTCTCCACCTAGTCCTGGGTCTTCCCCAAGGCCTCCTCCCAGCTGGACGTGCCTGGACCACCTCCCTAGGGAGGCACCCAGGAGGCATCCTTACCAGATGCCCGAACCACCTCAACTGGCTCCTTTCGACGCGAAGGAGCAGCGGCTCTACTCTGAGCTCCTCTTGGATGACTGAGCTTCTCACCCTATCTCTAAGAGAGACGCCAGCCACCCTCCTGAGGAAACCCATTTCGGCCGCTTGTACCCTGGATCTCGGTCTTTCGCTCCTCCAAAAGCCCAAATTGAATTCTTGATGAACAGTAGCAGTCACTGACGAGAAACACTACTAAAAGTCAGCTTGTGATCTGCCAGTCAAATGCTTTTAATGTGAAGCTGCAGCTGTAGAACATGTTGGGTTTGATGAGGACTTTGGAAATTTAAGCCTTTAATGTGGAGCGCTTTCACCACAGTGATGACATCTCAAATTATTTATAATCGGACATTGTGGCCAGAGAGATTTAAATGTGTCAGACTTCAACAGATTTTTACAGCAAGTTAATTAATTACCAGATAACTGAAACCCAGGAGCCATCATTACGTCCAAATTACAGTTTGTCCAAAGCTTTTGACATTGTGCTAAATGAGTGACATTCCCATTATGTTTTATGCTAACCTGCAAAAGCTAGTGTGCTCACATTTAGCTTCACGGGTATAATCTTGTTACAATATAGTTAAATCAAGAATTAAAATGATTAACAGAAAAAAAAACAATTTGAAATGGCATTTTTCAGCCCTAACGGACAAATCTGATCTTTATTCTCCGGCTTTAGGCAGTGTTCACATACTTTCAAAGTGAATTTTAGAAAGTTCAAGCCCGGAGCTGTTCATCCAGTTGGCCGCCAACAAGTGAGGAGCACATTGCTGGTAAAGGGCAAACATGCTCAGCAGACTTGCCCTCGGTTACAGTTTTTCCTCAATTGTTTACATGCTGATGTTTTACTAAAAGCATACTTCATATTCTCAGAATTCTGCACACAAATCCAAACACACACAAAAAAAACCCTGCTGCGTAGACATCCTAAAGATGATGAGGCTTTTTTTTTATCTGGGTGTGTATTTCTGTGTACAGGAAGCAGCATGAGGACAAAGTGGAGCTGATGTAGGTGAAGTGGTCCACTGTTTTAAGTGGAACACCCTTTATGTGAAAACTGGGGGGTTTGGGTGCGTGGGTGGTGAGATGGGACATGACCTTGGTTTTTTGTTGACTTGTAGGCCAAAGGATTGGTACAGACTGGATTTTGTGTTAAGGGTGTGTTGCATAGAGTCCGGGACAGGCACAGTCATAAAGCTCACAGGTTTGGCGGGTCTTTGTACGAGCCTGGAGACGACGGATGTTCAAAAGGCTCCCGTCAAGTCGGTATTCCACATGGACGCCGTCTTCGTGTCCAATGACACGGTGGAAGAGGCAGGTGATGGCGGAGAGGAGGATTTTAAAGAGCACCGGACCCAAGACACAACCTGGCTTCACCCCAATGTTTTGCCTCGAAAAACTCTGACTGGAGTTCTCCCGTCACACTCCAGGTTGCATCCCAGCATGCAGCTGCTATAAGGATGCTGAGAAACTTGGGTGGTACCCCAAGTTTGGAAATGTGTTTCCAGAGCAGCTCACGGTTGATGGTGTCAAAAGCTTTGCTGACGTCGATGAACCATAATGTTAGCATCCTTCCAGTTCTGTGGGAGGGTCTCATGTTCCCAGATGTTTTGGATCAGGAGGTGCAGGCGATATGTGAGGATGTATCCTGGATGTAAACCTCTGCAGGGATTCTATCGGGTCCACCGCGTCTGTTGTTCATCAGCCCTGCAATGGCTTGCCGGAGTTCTGAATAAAGTGGTGGGGTGTCCAGGTGCACAGTTGGTGGCAGTTCCGGGAGATTCTCCAGAATATATGGGTCAACAGGGTTGGTGGTGTGGTTGAGGAGACTCTCAAAATGATTTGCCCAACGGGCAAGAATCTCGTCATGGCCGTTGAAGAGCATGGACCCGTCAGCTGATGCGTTTTAAACGACTTACTATTACTTCAATCTGAATGTAGTAACGCACACACACCAGTATTAGTGTGTGAACAACAAAGAATAACTGTAATGAAGCTTAAACACTCCATTACAGAAACATCATGGGCTTCTAAGTCTCATGCCAACTTACCTATCATACTGATTCAACACATGA
This sequence comes from Percina caprodes, assembly GCA_013375575.1. Lineage (NCBI taxonomy): Eukaryota > Metazoa > Chordata > Actinopteri > Perciformes > Percidae > Percina > Percina caprodes. The sequence continues at coordinate 1,191,369 of JABXJD010000170.1, read as the reverse complement.
TGGGACAGATGTCCCTGTAACATAATGTCTCCGTTTTACCCTTAAAACATGGACATTGATTTCCTCATCTAAATTTTATTTATAGTATCAAATCATCTCAGGATACTTTACAAATAGAGGAGGTTTAGACCACACTAGAATTTACAGAGACCCAACAATTCCCCCTGCACCTACAGTAAACAGCTGCACGTGCTTCAGTAGCTACAGTGCGCCATCCTACATCCCAAAATAGCAAACAAGTCAAATACAGTGGTGCACCCTTGTTAAAAATGCCATTTCTCTCTCTCCCTGCCTCTCTGTCACACATCAATAAGCATAGAGGGCATTTCACCAGTTGTCTTGGGAACCTGAGTTAACTGTACCAGCCCTGAATACAGTTAAAGTGTGTGAAGAGCATGGCTAAGTGGCTAACCGCCACACAAACGCAGGATAAGTCTGGGGTCAGCAGGTGTACTGGGCTGCTCCCAGGACTCACTGTGTGTAAATACTTTCAGAAGCACGTTTCCCTTTGCTTTATGTATGCACGGTTAACAGCTGGACTGTCTGTGCAGTCAGAGACGCTTTAGAGCCGAGACACCACCGACTCAGAGTGGTTTCCGGCAGGTCCTGAGTAGATCTCTTTCCAACGGGATAAGTGAACGGGAACAAAGATTATGAGCGATCCTTTCGCCCCGTAGTCACCAAAGTAGATATTGGACTCATTTACACAAGCCACATATGTCCAGAACAAAATGAAAAATTTTGCAGACGGACACATAAGAAGAAAACTTTGTAACCTTGACCTGTTTCTGTCTCTGGATCAAACTCTCGCGAGATCTGACGACACAGATAAGCCGTGTGAACGTGCTAACAAAAATAAATTTCAGAATGCGAAATTTGTCTTTTAGCTGTGTCAATATCTGGTGTTAGCAAAAGAACATATTAATAAAACAAATGGAACTCTTGATCCATCCACACAACGTTCACGACACTTTCAAATGGTTTCACACCCGTTTAGGAGACAGTGTGTGTACCGTTTCACACCACTGGCGCTGCTTGAAATGCTCTATCTTTAGTTAAAGAGACTCTTAGTCTTAGTCCCAAAACGTCTGAGGAACTGCAGTTCTTGCTCTCATTTTTTATTTTTCGTGCACACATTGTAGTCAGCATGCCCAGGGCTTGACGTACATATCCAGTTTGTGTGGAAATGCTTCAGTTTGCACCGCAAATTCTAATCTGTTTGCGACCATTTGCTATTATAAATCTTTGCAATTAACAGATTCCCCCTGGAAATACAGTGTTTAACTGACTCGAGAATGGATTTAATCGTTTATTAATTAAGCAGAAATGCCAATCATTCTCTGGTTCTAGCTCCTCCAATGTGCAGATATTCTGCTTTTCTGTTTCATATTGTAATCTGTAGAAAAACAGACAGCTTTGACTCGTGATGGATATTGTTTCAGTATTTCATCAGTGATTATTAATAAAGAAATTAAGGCTGCAACTAATGATTATTTTCATAGTCGATTAATCTGGGGATTATTTTCTTGATTAATGGATGAGTTGTTTGTTCTCTAACATGTCAAAAAAATGTGGATCAGAGCTTCCCAAAGCCCAAGATGACGTCCTCGAATGTCTTGTTTTGTCCACAACTCAAAGATATTCAGTTTCCTGTCACAGAGAAGAAACTACAACACATTCACATTCAACAAGCTGGAATCAAAGAATTTTTACTTTTGTCTTAAAAGAAAATCACACAAACCGACTAATCGATTATCAAAATAGTTGGCAATTACTTTCAAAGATGACAACTAATCGATTAATCTTTGCAGCTCTAAAAGAAATCATTAGTAAGTTCGTCAGTTCATTAAAAAACATTTGACGTGACATCATTTTACTAGGTTGGCACGATTTAAGGGGAGAATATGCGATAACATTGTTGAATATGGCCACAGCAATATAACTGTGATAAATAGACAATAAAGTGTTTCTCTGCATTTGTGGTGCTCTCAGTATTCTGCTAACAGAACAAAAATTGCTTGTTGAATTTAAAACACATAGAAGGAAATCATTTCCAACATTCTTTCATCAAACAAATTGAATTGAATTGAATATTAAAGCCCCCACTAAAAAAAAATGACATTATAAAGTGCAGTTTTCCACTATGTTCTTTCTACTAACACAAAACATCTCAGAGTGTCTTTCACAATACATTGCAGCCTTTCGTCTAGGGCTGGACAATAAATCGATATAATATGGATATTGATATATGAGGCTAGATATTGTCTTACGTTTTGGATATTGTAGCATTACAGTAGAGTGATGCACACCCCAGACTGTTCTAGCTGTTCTTTACCCACATAGTTATTGTATCCACATAACTGATGATTATTTATTAAAAATCTCATTGTGTAAATATTTTCTGAAAGCACTAATAGTCAACCCCACAATATCTATATCGAGGTATTTGGTCAGAAATATCGTGATATTTGATTTTCTCCATATCGCCCAGTTCTACTTTTGCAATGCATTTGTTGCGCCAGTTGATATCCCAATGATGAGAAATGAAAAACTATATATTGTGCAGCCCTACATTTAACATCTGTTCACAAGTTGGATGTTTCAAGATGTGGCCCTGGAGGTCACTAATTTCACCATGCCATTTAATGGCACCATTAGCTGGCTTTGCAAGAATAGCTCTTCTTTGGAAAATATGGAGCATGAAAAATTAAAGCCCTGCTACTACAGTGAGTGTGTGTATGCATCTGTGTATATGAGAATTTGCCTGAGCCATATCTGTCACCCACACACACACAAACACACACACACGTGTCCTCTCAGCTCTTCATGTCAATGTCAATATCTCAGCTAATGTGTTTTCTACTCTTTCTGTCCCCTTGGCTGGCCATTTCCTCCCACTACTGAACGCTGGCTCTGGCCTTTTTTCTTAATGCACCACTTGTGCTCTATCCACTGTAGCACTGTAGTTTAAGTGCATAGTACCCATAATACTTTCAGAGGCCCACACTCATTACATCAAGCCCACCCCTGAGCCAGCCAGTGCAACTTTAATTGTTGAGCAAGAGTGTGCCTTTTACCGCCATCTTGAAGAAATGGAAACAGAACTACACATTACTTGTCCCAGATATCAGACTTTTTGTGAGACTCTCACAAAAAGTGCCCCAGGAGAAAAAAGAGGAGTTGAGCGCCAACGGGGAGGAAGGCGAGCCGGCAGGCCATCAGGCATCCCGAACACAAGTCTTTCTAGACTATACACTTCATGGTTACCTGCTCTCATTTCACTTCATTTCAATCTCCTTCAGTAGTTTTAGTTGTGCAACAGAAAACTCCACTTTGGACAGATAGTCTAGCTAGCTGTCTGGATTTACCCTGCAGTGATCTAAGGACCAGGTAACCATAGTCCTCAGAAACCCACCAGAGGTTAGAACGCCAACACAGAGGAAGAAGACGCTGAGATGAGGGACATCCCAGGAACAATCCCGTAAATGTAACGTCGTCGATATAGACCAATGATCAGTTAACAAGGGTCGGCTAACGCTCTAAATTAGCAATCCTAGTATCATTGTCTTTTTCTTTGGGTTTGTCTTAAAAAGAGGGCCCCAAACTGGAGCCTGGCAGGTCTGTGTTAAAAATGCTGCCTATAGCAAGTCCGCAGAATTAGAGGATGTAACCGATCTCAGACGGAGAGCTCTGATCATACTCGGTTTCCTCTCATATTTACACTGAGTCGACTGAAAAAGCCTTTGAAACAGTATCAGAGTTCAAAGAATGTTAATGTTCAGACTTCATTTCAACGGCAGTCTCTGTGATCTATACATTTGTGTGGAGGCAGGGGTTTACTCTCCATTTTCCTTATTGGCAATGTTTCAGCTCGGATCAAACAGTACACATGTTTAATGAATGATACAAGAGCTTCACACCTGCGACATCTGTTCTGGAACTGACAGAAAAATGCAACTGCATAAAGAAAGCTCGCTATAGCTGGGAAAAGATCACACGGCTTTAAGCTGTAGACATTAATTTCACAGCTGAGAAAAGGATTTTCCACCGCAGGAACAACTGAAGGCACAAGACAGACATCACGAGAAATGGAATCAAAGCAGTTTCATCACCCAGAAAGAAAATAGTGTGTCTCTCCTGCTCAGAACTTTAGAGAAGATGTTTGTAAGAAGAAAAGAACACTCAGAGCTTCACAGCTGGCGAACAGAAGCTCTACAGCACAGCGGACATCACAGAGCACACACATCTCAGCTGCGATTTTAATCTCCCACAATCCTCTTTGTATGCAAATGAGTTATGGCGGGTGAACGTAACTCTAGGCTGCTTGTAATTAGTTTGACTTCCCGCGATGGACATTCAAGCATAAATCCTGTTTGTGACTGGAAGGTACAGTACGACATGCTGTGCATTCTAGCATTAGCAGCTCTGTAATGGGACAATGAATCATTGATTTGATGACTTTTGTCACCCCTTAATCTTTGTTACAGTGTACAATTTAGTTCCAAGATTGCCTGAAGATCCGCCGGATGTCCCTCATTTTTTGCCCAGATGTCCGTCCCCTTCCTCTTTCTTAGTGTTGGCGTTCTAAAATCCGGTGGATTTATGAGCATGGCTTGACATTAGCACCCGCCAACCCACCAAATGCGGGTAGATTTCGGCAGTGGCGGGTAACCCAGCCACTTTGGCAGGTGGCATAAATTTATATTGTAACACTGGTTGGATGGAGTATTGTAAATGTTAATGTGCTGTATTTATATAGTATTTATAGCGCTTTTCTAGTCTTAACGACTTAACTCAAAACGCTTTTACATCATACAGGAACCATTCACCATTCACACACATTCATTCACTGTGGCCGAGGCTGCCGTACAAGGTGCCACCTGCTCATCAGATACACACTCACACTCCGATGACGCAGCATCGGGGGCAACTCGGGGTTCAGTGTCTTACCCAAGGACACTTTGACATGGGACTGACATTGAACCACCAACCTTCCGATTGGCAGGCAACCGCTCTACCACCAGTGTGATCCAGTGTGCCGCGCAGCCCACGGCCAGAGTACGGAGGTTCCGTCTGGCACACCAGACCAGCAAGCCGCGGCGATTCCTTAAAATATCCCCCAAAGCTCCATTCAGCGCGCACCCTCGACGTGGCAAGTTGAAGCAACGGTTGCTTGTGATGGCCAAAGGAAGCGTCGTGAACCAGTGTCTTTATTTTCCGAGCCCACTAAATGGCTTTTGATGGCGTTTTAAGAGATAGGCCTAAGGCATTGCAGTTCAGTATATTCTCAACCAATTGTTGAACAGAGTGCGCCATCTAGTGGGCTCAAAAAATAAAGACACTGGTTCACAAAGCTTCATTCAGCCATCACTAACGGTTGCATTTGTACAGATCATATGAGGTTTAGGTTTGTAGAAGAAGTAATTTAATTTATACTGTTTATTGATCTGTTTTGTTAGAAATCACTACACACAGGCCTGAAATACACACACACACACACATGCATAGGATCTATTCATTCACAAATAGAGAGATGTCAGGGAGCTGGACAAGCGCTCTGAGCAGTTGTGGGGGGGTACGGTGCCTTGTCGTGAACCAATCCACACTCTGTACTTTGGTCCGTATGTGGACTTGAACCTGCAACCCTCCGGCTACTAACCTTATTCCCTACAGACTGACTAATCTTCTGCACCACCTAGCCTATGCGATAAGAAGCTCCTCTTTTATGTCTGTGTCTTATTCGGGGGCATGTTTTCATCCAAAAAAGGATCTTTACACACATTATCAGGGCTGAATATTTGATGACTGCAGTGGTATGTTTCATGTAGTCTTGATTTGGGTGTTTTCAGTTCTCATTTACATTTAAAAGGGCTGTAAATCTGGTTCTTTAAGTTAACTGAAGCAAAGCATAGTCAACTTTTTTTTCAAACAAAACGCAATTTTCTACAAAATAGCAGGAAGATGAAGAAGATTGAAGATGCTGAGTAGCTAGTAGCTTTTGGAAAACCCCCAACATGATCACTCATTAGGCCTCTTTGTGTTTGTGTCCACCTGATCAATGCCAGTCTTTTAACTGAGACCAGATATCTGGATCTTTAGTACCTCTAAACTCTCCACTATGCTCTACAGCTGCTCTCTACCTTTGTGTCTGTGAAACTGTAGTCTGGTAACATTTCTGGGATTTTCTGACTTTGGTGTTGACGTTGGCTGATCTTGAAGACTTTTTATGTTTTACCTTCTGGGCAGTCCAGATCTTCTTTTCCAAAAGATGATCTCATTTTTCATTTCCTTCATTTCCTTTGCGCATTTCTCCTATGTTGTCTCCTCCCTTGTTGTAGTTATCTGTAAAACTAAGAAATACCTACCTAGCTACTGTTTCTCTCTCTCTCTCTCTCTCTCTCTTTTGCTGTGTGTCTGTGTGTGTCTGTGTCTGTCTGTCTGTGTGTGTGTGTGTGTGTGTGTGTGTGTGTGTGTGTGTGTGTGTGTGTGTGTGTGTAGGGGAGAAGAAGTGCTCCAGCTATTGAACAGTTGAAGAAAAGACTTTTTTGTGTCCTTTATACTTTAAAATGAGCTTTTCTTCATCTCCTCCCTTCTCGCCTGCTGTTTTCTCCTCTCCATTTTCCATATTTCCTATATTCTGTGTGTGTGTGTGTGTGTGTGTGTGTGTGTGTGTGTGTGTGTGTGTGTGTGTGTGTGTGTGTGTGTGTGTGTGGGGAGAAATGCTGTGTTTTCATATTTAAGTAGGTTTCTTTAAATATTTATCACTTTTGGAAATGACATGAACTACTCTTCACACTCTACAGCACTTATTTGAAAAAAAAAGGGAAGACATCCCTTTTAAAGTGGGTTCAGCTGTAACTCCAGGAACAAAAGCCAGGAGTCAAGTTTTCATGAAAACTACATTATGACTGGTGTGTTAACTGCATGCCACATTAATCAGAGGCCAAACTGCCTTCACGGGTTACCATTTGACCAGTTACTGACAAACACTACCATTTTTTTATTTTCAGTTTCAAAGATTATTTTTTGCGGAGCATGTAAGGCCTTTATTTTCACAGGACAGATTAAAGCGCCGATATTCTGGTCATTTTCAGGTTCATAATTGTATTTGGAGGTTGTACCAGAATAGGTTTCCATGGTTTCATTTTCAAAAAACACCATATTTTTGTTGTACTGCACATTGCTGCAGATCCTGTTTTCACCCTGTGTTTAGGTCTCTGCTTTAGCAACAGAGTGAGACATCTCACTTGTTTTAGCTACAGAGTGAGACATCTCACTCGTTTCAGTTACAGAGTGAGACATCTGACTTCTATACTATCTTTGTTCGGAGTCCCACATGCTCAGTAGCTCGGTAAGATCCATCAGCTAGATAACTGTTTCTCCAGCTTTGGTCAGTCCAAGGCATGATTAGCTGGGAGACTTCTTCTAGATGAGGGACACTTGTGGAATACCTGCAGAACAGGGACAGGAAGTAGTTCTTTTGGAGATGAAGGTCAACTAGTGTGTGTGTTGTAGCAGTGTTTTGCCATTGAGAACCAGCCAGCATGCTAGCGCTAGCACGTTACGGTTAGCCACCTCGTCTCGGCTAGTGACGTAGAAAGCCGTGCAGATGTTGAACAGCTCACCCGGAGACTGAAGGCAGAGGACATTCAGAAACCGGATCTCACTCAAAACTGCATGGATAGTTTTTTTTCCAAGTTTGTAGTCGTGTGGAAGCACCAGAGACACATATTTTCATAATATGGGCACTTTAAGAAATGAAAGGGGAGAGAGAGGGTGACTGACACGCAGCAAAGGGCCGCAGGTCAAAGTCGAACTGGCGGCCGCTGCGTTGGGCTGCGCAGGATGTACCAGGTGAGCTACCCAGGCGCCCAACTGTAGCAACAAACAGCATCATCCATCTGTTTTAACCGATAGTTGTCTAACATTGAAGCCGTCGGCTACCAACGGTGTTATCTGTACCTGTCCAGCTGACTTCAGCAGTTCAGATAACAGACCCCCGCCCATCCTGCTGGGATAACAGACGTGTGAACTAAGCACCGCTGCAGCAAGTATGTCAAACATCCAATCAGATTCATTTACTTATTAATGAAAGGTCACTAAAAACCTGTGTGTGTGTGTGTGTGTGTGTGTGTGTGTGTGTGTGTGTGTGTGTGTGTGTGTGTGTGTGTGTGTGTGTGTGTGTGTGTGTGTGTGTGTGTGTGTGTGTGTGTGTGTGTGTGTGCGTGCCGGCCTGCATTTTTGGGTGTGTGCGTGCCTGCGTGTGTGTGTGTGTGTGTGTGCGTGCGTGCGTGCGTGCGTGAATGCGAGCATGTGTGTGTTTGTGTGTGTGGGTGTGCGAGCGAGCATGTGTACGTCCCTGTGTGCGTGTATGCATATGTGTGGATGTGTGTGTGGGTGTATGTGTGTGTGTGGGTGTGCGTGCGTGCGAGCATGTGTGCGTGTGTGTGGGTGTGTGCGTGCGAGCATGTGTGCGTCCCTGCATGCATGTTTGTGTGTGTATATGTGTGTGCGTCTGTGGGTGTGTGCATGCCTGCGTTTGTGTGTGTGTGTGTGTGTGTGTGTGTGTGTGTGTGCACATTTAAACAGCCTAGGCATCCAACCCAGATCTGACAGAGGAGAATGGATGTGGTCTCTTGTATTCTGCGCTGAGTTCTCCACGCTGTCTGTGGACTCAGTTCAGACCTGGTGTCTTCTCCTGGTTTCACAGGCTGTATTACACTAAAGTGAAATCATTTTCTCAACTTACCAGGCTGTTCTTTACCCACTTAGTCATTGTATCCACCTTATTGGTGATTATTTATATAACTCGACATTTTGTGAAAGCAGCAATGGTCAACCCTGCAATATAGCTGCAATATCGGCATCAATGTATTAGGTCAAAAATATTGTGATATCCGATTTTCTCCATATCGCCCAGCTGTACTCCAGGTTGACACATCTGTGTGATAACACATACACAGTGGTGGTGCAGGCAGAGCGGGAGAGAGAAGGTGGGGGGCGAGGGCTTTAGCAGTGCTCGCACAAGTAAAGCTGCCTTTACCCAGAGCAAAGCCCATGGAAGAGGCAGCCGTCCTCCCGCTCCGCCTGCCTCCGTACACTCGCTCTGCCGCCGTTCCTCTGGTGAGTCAACACGGTGTGGACTTTAACGCTGTTGTGTTCTCCTACGACGTGTGGAGTGGCTGTATTTCCCCTGGAACGCAGAGAGTGTGAAATGCGGCGCACAGTGTGGCATATGCTGAGAGGTTAGTTCTATTGGTAGTGTTGGACCGTGATGCGAGGTTTCACACGCGCTGTTGCCAAGGCTTTCTTTCCAAAATATGAGCCAAATAAAAGGAGCTGCTTTGCCGGCGCGGCTCTGAGCTCTTTGTGTGCCGGTCAGCTGGGTGATTCAGAGCTGCAATTTGCTCAGCAGCTGCTGTCATTGCTGCTGCTGAAGCAACGGCTGCTTGTGTTTCCACGCAATACTCCTCAATTTGTTAAACTCAATCCGAGCCAGATGTGTGGGTTTGGGGTTAGGGGGAGAAAATCCCAACATGTGCCTCTAGCCCTCATAGGGCTGGGAGTGTATGTTTTAGTCCCTCTTCAATTCTTTCCCAATACAGGGGTGCCAATTGGATTTGTATTGCGATTTTCATTTATTGTGATTCTAGAAGTATTGTGATTGAATAGTATTGATTATTGGGATTTTCTTTTCTTTTTTTAACCAAAACAAGATTTAAAGAAAACGCTTCTAAAGACAATATATCATCAGAGATTTCTAAAAACTGATTGTTTTCTGCTTGTTCCGCTGTGACTCTGTTTTGCTGGAAACATACAGTATATGATGTAGGCGTTACCGTAGAAACACACAATATTTAGTTCAATCCAAGGGTGTAACTTTGGGTTCAACATTGCAGGCGTTGAGATCTCCACCTTTGAGCAAAAATTAAATTTTGAGTGTCATACACTACATTTTCTGCATTCTGGTGATTTTTTTTTCTGCATCAAGTCATAATGCAAATATCTTTATTTATTTAAAAGAAATAATAATAGGTTTTGGGGTGGATTGCAGTGGCTAGTTTGGATTATTGGGAAGGGGGTTGTATCCCCCCCATTCCCCCTGTAAATTACTATTGTAAATTTCTTATGGGTTGATACAAAAAATAAAACTATCAATTATCAATTATTGGGAAAAGAATCAATTTTTAAAAATGCTACAAAAAAATCACAATACATAGGATTTTTGATTTTTTTCCCCACCCCGACTACATACAGTACATACATACATACACACATACATACATACATACATACATACATACTGTACATATATACATACAGTGGCTCGCATAAGTTTACACACCCATGCTAAAGTTGACTAAAAAGAGGAATAAAAAAATCATCTTTTGGAAATTGATCTTAATGCCTTAATTTAAAAAATTAGGAAAAATCCAACCTTTTAAGGACACCAATTTTATTTGTGAATGAATAATATATTGTAAATAAATAAATGTTCTTCAGATACAGGGGGCATAAGTATACACCCCCCCTATGTTAAATTTCCATAGAGGCAGGCAGATTTTATTTTTAAAGGCCAGTTAGTTCATGGATCAGGATACTATGCATCCTGATAAAGTTCCCTTGGCCTTTGGAATTAAAATAGCCCTAAAGATGGTATTTTATTCCTCTTTTTAGTCAACTCTAGCATGGGTGTGTAAACTTATGCAAGCCACAAGCCACATACTTAGTATCTGGTTACCTACTCAGAGCCAGGACGGTGCTCTGATACATCATAGTCCTAATGCTCATGTGTCGAACTCAAGGCCCGCCTATGTGTGCGCCACACCAGAATGACGGAAACTGTTTTTCAAACCTATGCGACATTCGAAGCAGATTTGTTTTGAGAGTAAGAAATTCCCACAGAACCAGGGTGTTTTCACATTCAGGCTGTGAACCCGGTTGCTGTGAGTCGGCTTTGTGGTAGCCTGCTTTTCAAAATGTACTTATTGTTTTGCTTGATTTGTTAAATCAGTGATGGCTAAGAATCTTTTTTTTCCTGACTGATTGGAAGGCTTTATGTTGACCAAGTTGAACACAGGGGCACGTTTGAGTGATTGATTCTGTGGAAGTTGGACAAGCGTTGCCAATTATACCCAGCAAGAGAAAGAACAGAAAGTGTAATGAAGCATCTCTATCAATGTGACACAATGATGTGCTGTTTGTGTTCAATGGTGTTTTTTTTTGCCTCTAACGCCGCCTTCCAGGCAGCTAACCTTAACCCTAAACATAACCAAATGCCGCACTGCCTGGAAGGAGACGTCGGGGGCGAAAAAACACCAAACACAGCTGTTTGTGCAAGTTTTGACATGCATAGGAAATTAGGAATGGACTGTGACCAACAGCAAACTAGTTCTTTCTGATGTCTCTTTGAAACCAGACTTCAATGCAAATTGAGTGGAAAGCTCAATTTTTTCTGAGGCCCTATTGAGCGATCAGTGCAGTTGTCATCTGACCTGTTTGTGTCACTGCTTATTTGTGCATTCCAGTCCTCTCAGCAGTGGCCTATATGTGCAAGTGAAGGCAAGTAGTTCATAATGTATAGACCCTCACATGCTATGAGTGTTTCATTTCCATTTACATGGGAGCAAAGCACCCTCTTCATCTTTTCGTCTACTACAAAATCTGATCTGGAAGACTTAAATATGGCTTTGACATCCAATGAATGCATCTTTTGGCATTAAAGTAATTTATAATGATGGTCAAATCGATGAATAATTTCGTCACTGGTAAATATGATGAGTCTTGTAACGTGGCTGAACGTGGCACCGTTCTGTACAGGTGAAAGTTAAGAAACAGGTACCGTTCCTCGCATCCACGAAGGGGCAGTGGGAGGATTGTTATCGCTAGATATTCTGAAAAGGAAACACACTCATTTTAGTATTTTTACAATGAGGAAAAATTTAAAAACATAACGATTATTACTCCCCAGATATTACCCATGCAGACTTTAAGGATGCACCTTTGAAGAACAAGCTGAGATTGTCTGATTATAACTAACTGTCCCGTTCTTGTCCCGTATGTCAGCTAAACGTACGTCCCGACCCAGAGCGTCAAATAGTGATGCCAAGGGACCAACCCAGAGGGTCTAAAAATGACCAAGCCAAAGGGTTAGACGCTATAGGAGACTTTTTGTGTCTGCGGTGGCTGAGGTGGTAGAGCAGTCATGTTGAACCCCGAGTTGCCCCCTGATGGGGAAGCATCGGAGTGTAAATGTCTGTGAGTGTTTATCTGATGAGCAGGTGGCACCTTGTACAGCAGTGTATGAATGTGTGTGAATGGTTCCTGTACTATGTAAAAGCGCTTTGAGTAGTTGTTAAGCTAAATAAATACAGCCCATTGACAAAGTGTCACTTTTTGACGCACTTGGGGTGATAAGGTGTTGACATTGTTAGGATTATAGTAGGTCAAAAGGTTCTAGTCAAGGGGTTGCCAAGTTGTCTGTACAACGCCTTCTTAGGTTTATGTGACGGTAAATGCAACGGGGGACATTGTCTTCAATTGGACCAGGTCCACCGCCATGCAATTTTTATTTATTTTTTTGCGTTAATGAGAAAACAGTTATGTTAGCTAAAACTTAATAATGGTGTAAACTGTAGTCTAGTTAATGTGCAGTACCCTTCACTACACTAGAGGCTTTCCATTGTAATTTTCAGACAGCCATCCATATTTTCTAGAGCCCGACCGATATATCAGCAGGCCAATATTATCGGCCGATATTAGGCCTTCCCCGAGCTATTTGTATCGGCATTTATAATAGCCAATAAAAAATTAAAATTAAACATTAATTCATCAAAATCGTTTATAATGACAAATAAATGATTCTGATATATGAATATTTAAAAAATAAAATAAATACGGATGGTAAACCATGTTCTGAGTGTTGGTTTTCCATAGTCTGTCCACCAGAGGACGCTCTACAACGTCCCTGTTGCAACACAGATTTTTTTTATTTTTTTTTATTGTGTTTTTGTTCAAAGGACTTTAAGTTTCATATCTTAACCCTTTTTACCTCTGATTCATAGTAGAAACTATGGCTTAACGAGTTAGTGGTTACGGATATACAGGTGATTTTCTATTATCAGTTACATATATATTGATGTTCCTCTAGCGCCGTTCCTTTGTGTTGTGGGGACATATAAAACAAAATGTATATGTATTGTATTAGGAGAACTGTTTTAGTGCATTGCTGTGGGTGATATCTGACATTATTATGTTGATTATTGGCATAAGTAAACATAATGACTTTATTTGGAAATGCATGTATTTTGTCAACATAAGTTATTGTGACTCCCAAGACGCTTAGGTTGATCTGTGTGGATATCAATACATATGAATTTATTTGTCGTAACATGCAATAACCCATCTGAAAAATGATGTTCTGTTTTACAAGCTTTTATAAAATAAATATGAACTGTAAAAACCTTAAGATAAGTTTGTATTTTTATACATTTTATTTATCAGAACTTTAATATATATTGATGTTCCTCTGTTCTGTTGTGACAATAAAACAAAATATTATCATATTATTTTAGTGAGAACTCATAAATACAAATAACTAATGTTAGGGAAATCTGTTCATGTTTTGTTACGCGTTTCTGGATTATATGAAATGCGTAAAATGATATATCGGAATATCTGATTTTTAAATAACCAAATATTTGTATCAGTATCCACCCTAAAAATCCTTTATCGGTCAGGCTCTACTTTCAAGTTCTTGGAAGCCTGATAGCATTAAGTAATAGTGATATGAGCTTATATGAGCAAGATATAAGTGCTTTGTACAGAAAGTATGACTTCATCCAGCGGCTGACTGCTCCTGTGCAGCCCAACACATCCTCCCTGTAATGGATGGTTATACTGTATGAAGGCTCAGTGCCGCTGCCCTCATTGGAAGTTATTCACCAGCCAAAAACTTACAGGTTGAAAATGTAAAAATGAGTGGGTTTGTCTGGCTAAAGGTCAGGATGAGGATGATATCACTGGCCTTTTTCTGCACTGAGAGGCTGTGGGCTTGGAGGCTAACTCCAGCTGGCTGTGATGATGGTGATAAGTGGAGAGGAAATGTGGAGGAAAGGATATAAGGATAGAAGAGAGAGATAGCCTCTATTCCTTCCAGATTTCCATCTCTCGAGTATTTCTCTGGTCCTTAAGTAGCTGATACACTCAACTCCAGGGACCTCATCACAATCACAATCCCATCAACCATCTGTCAGTTACCAATAGCAACATAAGAGCCAGAGTGTGATAGCAATATGAGTGATGTGCTTTGTGTGGCATAGGAAATACAGTGGAAAGCATGAGGATCTGTCATGTTCTTTAGTTGTAGAAGAACTCTTCTCACAATAGCAGCAGACGACACAAGAATCATGGGAAAACAAAATCCAGATGTTGCCATCCAGTGTATCTTAACAGAGTTATCTTAAAGCTAATGGTCATCTTCAGTCCGTGTAGCTTCTAAACGTGTGCTACTTTTAGTAATTTCTTCTAGCTGTATATTAAGTCAAATAGACTCAGACTCATTAGAAAAGAGCTTCGCCTTTACTTTGTACAAAATAAAAAATAAAAATAAAAACTGTGTGGTCTAGAACCCGGCCGATAAAGGATTTTTAAGGCCGATACCAATACAAATATTTGGTTATTTAAAAATCCGATATATTGGCCCATATATTTTTTTTTAAAAAATCCAGAAACGCGTAACATCACAAGAAGGTTTCCCTACCATTTGTTTTTTGTAGTTATTTATGAGTTCTCACTAAAATAACAGAACAGAGGAACATCAAAATATATTTAAGTTCTGATAAATAAAATGTATAAAAATACAAACTTAACATTTGAAACTTAAAGTCCTTTGAACAAAAACACAGTAACCAAAAATAATAATCAGAGTGTTGCCAACAGGGACGTTGTCTGTTGTAGGTGGACAGACTATACAACGCCAACACTAACAGGGACGTTGTAGAGCGTCCTCTGGTGGACAGACTATAATTCAATTCAATTTTATTTATAGTATCAATTCCTAACAAGAGTTATCTCGATACACTTTACAGATAGAGTAGGTCTAGACCAGATAGAGTAGGTCTAGACTACACTCCAGAATTTACAAGGACCCAACAGTTCTAGTAGTTTCCTCCAGAGCAAGCAACAGTGCGACAGTGGCGAGGAAAACTTCCTTTAGGCAGAAACCTCGGACAGACCCAGGCGCTCTGTAGGCGGTGTCTGACGGGCCGGTTGGGGTTAGAATGAAGAGTGGCAATAACAGCCACAGAAAAGATAACAGTTTGTAGTAGTTCTTTGTAGTAGTTCATGGCATAGCAGGGCACTGTGCGGCATTACAAGGCCCAGCAGGACGTAGCAGGGCACAGCAGAGCGTGGCAGGATGAACATGGCATCGCAGGACGTGTAGCGGGACCATGGCGACAGCTGCTACCATGATTTTGGAGCCTCCCTGATCCGAGGGAACATGCTGGGGAAAAAAGAACATAAGGACTCCGGGGAATGACTCCCCAGAGCTAGGTTAGTAACAAGCATTTCTGGGACATGGATGCACGTAAATGGAAAGATTGAAAGATAGAGGAGAGAAGAGCTCAGTGTGACAAAGGAAGTCCCCAGCTGTCTAAAACTATTACAGCATACAGTGGTGTGAAAAAGTGTTTGCCCCCTTCCTCATTTCCTGTTCCTTTGCATGTTTGTCACACTTAAGTGTTTCGGAACATCAAACCAATTTAAACAATAGTCAAGGACAACACAAGTAAACACAAAATGCAATTTGTAAATGAAGGTGTTTATTATTAAAGGTGAAAAAAAATCCAAACCATCATGGCCCTGTGTGAAAAAGTGATTGCCCCCTAAACCTAATAACTGGTTGGGCCACCCTTAGCAGCAACAACTGCAACCAAGCGTTTGCGATAATGTGCAATGAGGCTTTTACAGCGTCCTGGAGGAATTTTGGCCCACTCATCTTTGCAGAATTGTCCTAATTCAGTTACATTAGAGGGTTTTCGAGCATGAACGGCCTTTTAAGGTCATACCACAACATCTCAATAGGATTCAGGTCAGGACTTTGGCTAGGCCACTCCAAAGTCTTCATTTTGTTTTTCTTCAGCCATTCGGTGGTGGACTTGCTGGTGTGTTTAGGATCATTGTCCTGCTGCAGAACCCAAGTTCGTTTCAGCTTGAGTACACGAACAGATGGTCGGACATTCTCCTTCAGGATCTCTTGGTAGACAGCAGAATTCATAGTTCCTTTTATCACGGCAAGTCTTCCAGGTCCTGAAGCAGCAAAACAGCCCCAGACCATCACACTACCACCACCATATTTTACTGTTGGTATAATGTTCTTTTTATGAAATGCAGTGTTCCTTCTACGCCAGATATACTTGGACACACACCTTCCAAAGAGTTCCACTTTTGTCTCATCGGTCCACAGAATGTTGTCCCAAAAGTCTTGGGGATCATCAAGATGTGTTGTGGAGAAATTGAGACGAGCTTTGATGTTCTTTTTGCTCAGCAGTGGTTTTCTCCTTGGAACTCTGCCATGCAGGCCATTTTTGCCCAGTCTTTTCCTGATGGTGGAGGCATGAACGCTGACCTTAACTGAGGCAAGTGAGGCCTGCAGTTCTTTGGACGTTGTTGTGGGGTCTTTTGTGACCTCTTGGATGAGTCGTCGCTGCGCTCTTGGGGTAATTTTGGGGGGCCGGCCACTGCTGGGAAGGTTCACCACTGTTCCATGTCTTCGCCATTTGTGGATAATGGCTCTCACTGTGGTTCGCTGGATTCCCAAAGCTTTGGAAATGGCTTTATAACCCTTTCCAGACTGATAGATCTCAATTACTTTCTTTCTCAATTGTTCCTGAATTTCTTTGGGTCTCGGCATGATGTGTAGCTTTTAAGGATCTTCTGGTGGACCTTACTGTGTCAAGCAGCTCCTATTTAAGTGATGCCTTGATTGTGAACAGGTGTGGCAATAATCAGGCCTGGGTGTGGCTAGACAAATTGAACTCAGGTGTGGACAACCACAGTTATAGTATGTTTTAACAAGGGGGGGCAATCACTTTTTCACACAGGGCCATGATGGTTTGGATTTTTTTTCACCTTTAATAATAAACACCTTCATTTACAAATTGCATTTTGTGTTTACTTGTGTTGTCCTTGACTATTGTTTAAATTGGTTTGATGTTCCGAAACACTTAAGTGTGACAAACATGCAAAGGAACAGGAAATGAGGAAGGGGGCAAACACTTTTTCACACCACTGTAACTAGGAGATACACATACACAGATATACAACGCCATCACTAACAGGGACGTTGTAGAGCGTCCTCTGGTGGACAGACTATGCAACGCCATCACTAACAGGGACGTTGTTGAGCGTCCTCTGGTGGAAAGACTATACAACGCCAACACCAATAGGGACATTGTAGAGCGTCCTCTAGTGGACAGACTATACAACGCCAACACTCATAACATGGTTGATCATTTTCTGAATAATTCATTTGTCATTATAAATTATTCTGATGAATGAATATTTAAATATATATACCAATAGTTCATGAAATGCCTAATATCGGCCCGTTGATATATCGGTCGGGCTCTAGTGTGGTCTTATTTGTTGATTTGTATCAAGAAGTGCTGGTGTCCATGCAGTTGCAAATTGAATCACACTGCACGACTGCATCTTATTGGTATTCTTGCACCACACAGCTCACACATAACCCACATGTAAACAGACTTGTCTAACAGCACAGCACGTCTCTCAGCTAACCTGATTAAGACTCTTCCCCTAGTAATAATGAGAGAGAGGAATTGGCTTCCTATTGAGCAACAAAGGCGATTTGTCGTGCGGCTGGGTCTCCGAGCTGCCGGTTGAATGTGTTGGCACGCTCGTCCCGACGGCTTTATGCGAGTGGAACAGCACATTAACTCGACAAGCCAAGTTGGTATCTGAGGTAGAGCTGCTTAGGATTGTTTGGCAGGAGATTTCTTCATGGTGGGGAGTAGTGGGAGAAGTATTCTGATCAGATATTTAACAGCAGCCTCCACGGTAAGCTTTCATCATTTTACGCTGGACTTTGTCAGGCTAGGATCAACAAACTCTACAGAAAAAGAAAGAAACTTTATCATAAAGCTGAACGTTTGGGGAAAAGAATTATGACACACTGTCAAAACTGCTCTATATTCTTATGCAGGAATGAGAACATGGATATGAAATACCAGCAACGTTTTTCTTTTAATGAGCATGGAACATAGAACACTTATCACAAAAGATAATAAAAAAACAATTCCAATACAAAAATATCAGTACTTTCTTATATCTCACACCTTCTACCAGCATGTTAAGTAAAGTTATACAAAATAAGTGAAACATCCACTGAAAATAGGACGTTTCAGTAACATTATTCCAGCATTTATCTAATGAACAAACACAAAATATTAGTGGTGTGACAAAGTAAAAAGTGTCTCGCAATATCAGTACACCAGTGCAGTAGCCTGACAAGACTGACTCACATCAAGAGATGTTGGGTCTGGGAACGCACCACTGGCAAGGCTCAATCCGAGGGGCGGGATAAATGATTGTCTTTCAAATTCCCTCTGCACCCAATAGGATAGAGCTACAACCAACCAGAGCGTTGAAGAAGGTGACGTAGTCGAGTGAAGAATGACTTCAGTGCCGTTCTCTGTTTTCTTCTCAAAGAAAAGCTTAACTCCAAGTCTTCTAGAGTCACAGCCAAAACAGATTCCAAAGGCCGCTGTTCGCCAGCAGCAGCAGCCACCTTCTTTGTTTTCAAGTAGCAGGGAATTCACGTGGAACTCTGCCGTCATTATGTTAAGCCCGCCCACCGACTCTATACACAATGTGATTGGCCTGACTAGAGTTTGGTTTTTCCAGCTCGCAAGCCAACGGAGAGTTGCTAGACCGACCCTGGCTGCAAATTTAATTTTCTGCCGCTTGGGTGAGTCTAGATTATTGGCGGACTGATATTATCGGCCGATATTAGGCATATCCCGAACTTACAGTATTGGCATTTTAATTTCTTCTGCTACTGTGTGTCTAGCTCATTAGCGCCTCTACTGGCATGGTGGTAGAATCAATCAGGAAATGGGCTACCTCGAGCTGCACCTAGCAGACCCCGATTCCCCCCCGATTCCCACTGGAGTCAAATTTAATCAAGCACGGCGTGCACCAGGCTACTGGACGAGACCGTAACCCTGCCTAATGCATGAGTCTAATGTAATGAAATGGGTGTTTAGGTTCTCGTCAAGTTTGAGTTACCAACCAATCCCAGAAGCCGTTATGTCTCGTGAGTCTAGTGTCGGTCAGTATGAGTGATTAGTATGCCCCCTTCGGCACACAAACCGGTGACCAAATCTATTAACTTGGTAGGCCAACCAACAACCGTCCGGTTGAACCTCACTAGTCATGTAATCCCCGGTTGCTCTCCAAAGTGTACTCTGAGTTTACTTTTGCAGAGAGATAGCAGAAGACAAAAGCTAAATATTTTACATTTCTATTATATTACATAATATGACGCAATGTCGAAAAAACGACTTGTTCTTCTAAGTTCTTGTCCTACGTATAAAACCCTGCATTAATAATAATAATTCATTACATTTATATAGGACTTCATCATAGACACTCAAAGCGCTTCGGGGGGGACTACTCTCTAACACCACCAATGTGTAGCACCCACCTGGGTGATATCAGCTTGGTAAGGAGGGAGGGGAACATGTTTTTAGTAGTAGGGAAACCGGAGCACCCGGAGAAAACCCACGCAGACACGGGGAGAACATGCAAACTCCACACAGAAAAGCCCGGGTCAACCAGGGTTCAAACCCGGTACCTTCTTGCTGTGAGGCTAACCATTGTTACCATTATTATGAGCATTTAACCTTTGATTGGTTGATGGGGTTATTCTCTTCTTTCCAAAGAAGGAGTGTTAGTGACCTGTGCAGGCCAAGACAGAGGCAATGTTATTGCCAAATGAGGAGGAGGGAGCAGGGAGAAGCCGGCAGTGAAAAGGTTGGAGGTGATGGAGAGAAGCATCTGGACGGCTGGCAGACAGAGACAGAGCCCACTGAGAAGGTAAAGGAGAGGGAAAAGGTCGGGGAGGGGGCAGTGAGAACAAAAAAAAAATGCAGCCAGAGCGAGGAAGGAGGGGTCGAAAGGAAAGAAATGAAGGGAGGGGAAAAGGGAAAGGGTGAGGCAGGGCTGTCATTGCTGCTGGCCTTTTCTGAAAGGTTAGTGGCCTGGCCACAGGGAGAGACGGCGAATGGAAGCGGCTCTGCAGGGAAGAGACACACACACACACACACACACACACACACAGGGCGGCTTTGTCACATGGCATTTAAAACAAAGCATGTTCTTCTACACTGAGGACTAATGGCATTAAACATCAGCTAGCTTTTCACATTGATGAATTTAGCTGATCATTGTATTATTGTTCAGAGAAGGTGTGTGTGTGTGTGTGTGTGTGTGTGTGTGTGTGTGTGTGTGTGTGTGTGTGTGTGTGGCATGCTGGGTGAGAAGAGCTAGTGCTAGCACGACATAATGATTATATCTCCTTGGTTCTCTAAGTACATCCACCGTTTATTAAGATAAGCATGTGAACGTGAATATTTTAGACGATGAAACAGTGAGTTCATGAGTTCACTACGTAGCAATACCATTGATGTATTAAGAGAACAAACTATACTTGTAAGAGACACGAGAGAGAAGCTCATGAACTTCACTATGACAACACAAACTGTTTTTAGTGGACATCTCCATCGTGCCAGTCAACGTGGAAGATCTTGGTATGTACGGGGCTTCGACCGAACACTGTATCCAGTTCTCTTAATACGTCCATGGTTGGGCATAGTTTGGATTTGAACAACTCTGATTCCAATTCCGATTCTTCCTTTCAATTCCAGTTCTTAGCGATTCTCGGTTCCAATTCTTTGAGGGGTGGAGTTGAAAGCTTATAAATAAAATGGATAGAAAGGCCATTGACCTTTTTCCCGTGGCCATTTGATTGGTAAACAACAAAATGGCGATTGTTATTAGTTGTCATAATCACAATATGTGGCATTCGGGCCGTAAACTGTCATTAGACGTTAGACCCAGCGGCAGTGGGTCAGCGGACCGCTAACGTTAGACCCAGCAGCAGTGGGTCAGTGGATTGCTAACGTTAGACCCAGCAGCAGTGGGAAGCGGACCGCTAACGTTAGACCCAGCGGCAGTGGGTCAGCGGACTGTTAACGTTAGACCCAGCGGCAGTGGGTCAGCGGACTGTTAACGTTAGACCCAGCGGCAGTGGGTCAGCGGACCGCTAACGTTAGACCTAGCAGCAGTGGGTCAGCGGCTCGCTAACGTTAGACCCAGCGGCAGTGGGTCAACGGACCGCTAACGTTAGACCTAGCAGCAGTGGGTCAGCGGATCGCTAACGTTAGACCCAGCGGCAGTGGGTCAGCGGACTGCTAACGTTAGACCCAGCGGCAGTGGGTCAGCGGACCGCTAACGTTAGACCCAGCAGCAGTGGTTAGCGGACTGCTAACGTTAGACCCAACGGCAGTGGGTAGCGGACCGCTAACGTTAGACCCAGCGGCAGTGGGTAGCGGA
The DNA here is from genome assembly GCA_013375575.1 of Percina caprodes. Taxonomy (NCBI): domain Eukaryota; kingdom Metazoa; phylum Chordata; class Actinopteri; order Perciformes; family Percidae; genus Percina; species Percina caprodes. Next base: position 1,169,730 of record JABXJD010000170.1, on the reverse strand, counting down.
CCGCTAACGTTAGACCCAGCAGATTCCAAACCAAATTTTTCCCAACGATTCCAATAAAAATAGATTTTGGAATTGTGATTTTTGAAACGATTCCAAGTTGGAATCAGATCTTGATGCCCGATCCTATTCAAGCATGACGTTGCATTTGACTAGTGCGTGGGACTGTCCTATTCAAATTAGTTTGTATTTCCTGTCAATGCTGCCTGTAGCTGTTTATGTGTAAATATCCATGTTGTGTAACGAGTATATGAAGCTGTGTCCTTCGTGATGTGACTCAGGCATCTTTTGTCTCATCGGAGCTATCTGAAGCCTTGCAGGCAGAGATGTGACTATAGTTAAAATTGGATAAGGCAATTCTCACATGGAGTCCAGTCAGGCGGCGTGTCGCTGTGATTTGTCTCACTGTGTTTTGGATACCTAGTGTAATGAAGCCCAGGTTTGAAAGGCGGCTTTAAGTTGGAGCCAAGAGCCTGTTGTAGCTGCGCTGATGCTTTATTCACAGCGTGTCATATTTCTATGAAGTGCTGCTCCTTTCCTGTGCATCTCGTTATCAGAGGCAGATATGTCTCAGCTCCTTTGACTCTACTTGTCTTTTCTTTTTCTATTTAAAAAAAAAAAAAGACTACTATACAGTGGTGGAATGTAACTAAGTACATTTACTCAGATACTTAAGTACAAATTTGAAGTCTTTTCGTTTCATGCCACTTTCTACTTCTACTCTAATCTGACAGCTTTAGTTCAGATTTCTGCACACAAAACACAATATATACACACGTCATAGTTTATAAAATCTGTTGTTTGATTATACAGTAAACTAGCAACAATATAATGGCCTACAATTCTAGCTGAGATGATGAGACCATTAAACACACAAGTGTTTCTAAAATGAAAGGATTTTTCTGCATTGAATACTTAAATACTTTTGCTTAAGTACATTTTTTTAATGTAGGACTTTTACTTGTAACAGGGTATTTTAACAAGAAAGATTATTTTGCACGTTATGTTTGACATCAGGTTGTTTTTTTTAGAAAATAATTAAAGGAAATGTCACTGTTTAAAGGTTTTCACTGTTTAACTGTTTTTTTAACTTCAATAATTGCAACATCTTTCCAAAAGTCAATGAGCAATAGTGTGAAATAATCCTGATAATCCCCTGTTCTAAATATCGAGGGGGTGTGTCCCCCGCATCGCCCTGAAACCTACGCCTATGCCTCGGTTCTTGGCCCTTTTCAGCCCTCTGGCTCTTCTCCAGATGCAGGTCACTGAAGTAGCGGAGCAGTCCCAGCCACAATGTTGCATGGCTGGCTAGATTAGACCCAGAGGGACCCCCCCCCCAACCCTCCCTCCCTGACTCCTTCCGGCTCCTGCACATCTGGCGTCTTCAGATTTAGGGTAAAAACAGTGTGCAGCTACTCAACCTCCATCTGCTGCAGAGAGCCCACTGAGTTTACCCAAGAATTCTCACTCAGGTGTCAGAGATGATGCTAAAAAAATCTGTGTACATGTCTACAGTCTATTTGTGATATACATGTGTGGTATCCAGGGTACAAGCAGCCGAAATGGGTTTCCTCAGGAGGGGGGGCTGGCATCTCCCTTAGCGATAGGGTGAGAAGCTCTGTCATCCATGGAGAGCTCAAAGTAGAGCTGCTGCTCCTTTGCATCGAAAGGAGCCAGTTGAGGTGGTTCGGGCATCTGGTAAGGATGCCTTCTAGGCGCCTCCCTAGGGAGGTGGTCCAGGCACGTCCAGCTGGGAGGAGGCCTCGGGGAAGACCCAGGACTAGGTGGAGGGATGTCCTGCTGGGAGGAGGCCTCGGGGAAGACCCAGGACTGGGTGGAGGGACGTCCAGCTGGGAGGAGGCCTCGGGAAAGAACCATTACTAGGTGGAGAGACTATATCTCTAACCTGGCCTTGCCTATTTATTTTTGAGCTTACCAGTATTGGATTCTACACCTGGCATGGATCCAGGAAGTCTGCTGGCTTAAAGCAAGGGGTAAGCCTCTCCTCTCTAAGCGTAGCTCCTATGGCGCCATTTTAATGTTTGAAGCCATCACCTGCAGTTAGTATCCTATTCACTGCCATTCATTTTGGCGCCACTTTGACGGTGAATAACTTTACATCTGAAGCATGTCAAGACTCTATTTGTCCGTTGTTTATTTCTAAAGAAACACGGCAATGTGTAAAAGGCTCCATTACCTTGTAGCTCACGTTATGGCTCCGCAGCAGACATTTTTGTAAAAATAGGCTAACGATTGCACGCAAACAGTTTGAACTTCCATTACCTGTTTAGCTTTAATTACTAATGTTAACTAGCATGTTAGTTAGCAGTAATTAGCCTGTGTCTATGTTATCTTCTAACATATACCTACGCTTTCCGTCTCTGCTGATTGGGAATGATTGAGATTTCTCTTGGCACAGCTACCAGAAGACTTACAACTTTCAGACACGTTGCCCACGTCACAACCACGTCGTCAAGCTCAGTTGGAGGTTGCGCAGTAACGCCTAGCCATCACCGGAAAAGTGCTTCTATTTTGCTTCACTGGTCTCTGTCCAGAACAACGGGATCTGTTGGTCCACTTCTTTAACTGTCTATGGCTTAAAGGCAAGGCAAGGCAAGGCAGCATTATTTGTATAGCACATTTCAGCAACAGGGCAATTCAAAGTGCTTTACACAAAATCAGTTAAAAGAAAATAAAACCGATAAAACACAGAAGAAACAGTTAAAAAATAAAAACAGATAAAACACAAGAATAAAAGTTACAGTGCAGTAAAGAAATGAACATCATTTAAAGAAAGGCAACATCGAAAAGAAAGGTCTTCAGCATTGATTTAAAAGAACTGAGAGTAGCAGCAGACCTGCAGGTTTCTGGGAGTTTATTCCAGATATGAGGAGCATAGAAACTGAAAGCTGCTTCCCCCTGTTTAGTTCTGACTCTAGGAACAGACAGTAGACCTGCCCCAGATGACCTTAGAGGTCTGGGGGGGTCATAGTGTACTAGCAGATCAGAAATGTATTTTGGCTCTAAACCGTTTAGTGATTTATAAACTAGCAAAAGAACTTTGAAATCAATTCTTTGGGGCACAGGAAGCCAGTGTAAGGACTTCAGAACTGGAGTGATGTGACCCAGTCTCTTGGTCTTAGTGAGGACTCGAGCAGCAGCGTTCTGAATCAGCTGCAGCTGTCTAATTGATTTTTAGGGAGACCTGTAAAGACCCGTTACAGTAGTCAAGTCTACTGAAGATGAAAGCATGGACAAGTTTTTCCAAATCCTGTTGACACATAAGTCCTTTAACCCTTGATATATTCTTAAGGTGATAATAGGCTGACTTTGTAATTGTCTTAATATGGCTGTTAAAATTCAGGTCAGAGTCCATGATTACACCAAGATTTCTGGCTTTGTCTGTTGTTTTTAACATTGTTGTTTGAAGCTGAGCACAGACTTTTAATCGTTCCTCTTTTGCTCCAAAACAACCACCTCAGTTTTTCCCTCATTTAATTTCAGAAAGTTCTGGCACATCCAGCCGTTAATTTGTTCAATACACTTAGTCAGTTTTTGTATTGGACTATAGTCCCTGGCGATAAGGTTATGTAAATTTGTGTGTCATCCGCATAACTATGGTAATTTATTTTGTTGTTTTCCATAATCTGAGCCAGTGGAAGCATGTAGATGTTAAACAGAAGAGGCCCCAGAATGGAGCCTTGGGGAACTCCACACGTCATATTTGTACGCTCAGATGTATAATTACCTATTGACACAAAGTAATCCTTATTCTGTAAGTAGGATTCAAACCAGTTTAGTACTGAGCCAGAGAGACCAACCCAGTTTTCCAATCGGTCTAGTAATATGTCGTGGTCGACCGTGTCAAATGCAGCACTGAGATAAAGTAATACTAAGACTGAAATTTTGCCATTATCTGTGTTAAGGTGGATGTCATTAAAGACCTTAACGAGAGCAGTGGACCTTAGAGCAGGAGCAGCTTTATAGGGGAGTTGACCTAATTGGACACTACCACTGCTTGTTATGTCCAGGGGGGGTAGCTTTATTCTCTCCTTAGATATTTTGGGGTTTAGATTTGTATTATATTGAGTATTTTTGTTGAGTTAAGTTTACATGAAAATACATTTCTTTTGGAATTTTAGTTTTTAGGTAGGTTTTGGTGTTATTTGTAGTTTATGTAGTTTGTTAGTCTCCCCCTGTGTGTCAAAATAGGTCAGTTGTATTTTTTGACCTCTTCATTTTGTTATAACCATTTTAGGGAAATAAAAACCCTTACTTTTGAACTTCCCTTGTGACTCCTCTTGCTTAACTGCTTGGTTCTTCACACATGGTTACACCTTATTGGCTCTTATCAGTGTATCTCCATGTGTACTTCATCCCACCAATCGGTCCCAAAACATCCCAGTTGGAGAAGACATGCCCTAGACATATTCTTTGTAAATCTTTACAATCGTTCCCTGAAAGAACTCTTCTTCTTCTTCTTCTTCTTCTTCTTCTTCTTCTTCTTCTTCTTCTTCTTCTTCAAAACTTCAATTTTCAGCACGTAGCTCGCTAGCTCGAAGTTTGTTTCTCGAAGCAAAGGGATTTTAAGAACAGCGGCACAGAGAGCGGACATCCTGTGCGTGCGTGCGTCCTGAAAATGTCCTTGCGTTGATCCAGACTATAATTAGACCAATCAGGCCCCTGATTATGTTTGGCCTGGACAGCCTGGGTCAAACTGAGCACCCGCACATATCAAAACCCAGCTGATCACTGTCAGTGAACAGCTAAAGTCACTGCTCTCCACACAGGAGCTGTTTGTGGGTGCGCACACGCTCACGCTGCACCACTGCTAACATCTGGTCTCACAGCTGGTTTGGTTTTTCAACCAATGTTATGCATTGAAGTAAACAGCCCAAGTCAACAAGAACAATGGCAATGTGTGCATAACATCACACTGCAGTACTGGAGTTCAGATTCCTGCTATGATGCAGAATAAAGGAGCTACTGTACAGGTCTGTGTAACTATTTGATCTCTTTTTAATAAATACGGCAAGGGAAGGCTGACTTAAAACAGACCTATGGAGTAAGTCAGCATTCAGCATGGTGGCCCAATGGTTAGCACTGTGACCTAACAGCAAGAATCCAGGTCGTTCCAGGCCTTTCTGTGTGGAGTTTGTAAGTTCTCCCCATGTTTGGGCATGGGCGATCTGTTTCCCCCACCACCATCAAAAACATGTACAGTAGGTTCAGTGCCCTTGAGCAAGGCACTGGCTCAGATCTGGAGTTGCTCCCCGGGTGCTGTAAATGGCTGCCCCGCTGCTCCTTTGAGGGATGGGTTGAAAGCAGAGTATGAATTTTATGTGTATGTGATAATAAAGTACCTTTACCTTTTACCTTTAGCTGTGAGATCTGGTTGACTCATGACTTTAGAAGTGTGGATTATGTCTTCCAAGATGGCGTTCCCTTTAGTCCAATGTCATTTCCTTACTGGGCACATTCACCCATCGGTGGAATATTCAAGTCCTTTATTTCACTAAAAGTACTAATACCACAGTGTGAAAATACTGTGTTACAAGTAAACATGCTGCAGTGAAAATGTCACTTCAGTACAAGTCTTTAAGAATCCTCAGGAAAATGTAGTTACAGTATTAAAGCATTTTAGAAAGTATAAAGGATTCAACCAGTTGTGGGTTTAATGGTCTCATCATCTCAGCTGGACTTGTAGGCTGTTGCTAGGTTACTTTATAATAAAACATCAGATTTTATAAACTACATGTGTTTTGTGTGCAGGAATCTTAATGTGTAAATTAACTAGTAACTAGCGGGGGGGCTTTAAAAATTTAACATAGGGGTTAAATTGAGCATGCACCACTTTTGCGACAAGTAGCCTACAAGATGCTAACGAGAGACTTCTGTAATGTCAACACACAATAAAAAATGGAGCTACTTAACGAAGTTGGTTCACTGCTGGCTACAAGTTAGCATTAAACACAACAAAGATTGAATGGCGTTTTGAGCTAACGTTAGCAATCAATCAGCCATAGATAGCTAAAACGTTTTTGAAATCACTGCTAGCTTAGCTACAAGCTAGCAATCAAACACAACAAAGGCTGTCAGTTGAATGGCGATTTGAGCTAACGTTAGCAACCAAACAATCGCAGATAGCTAAAACGTTTTTGAAATGATTCCCATCTTCTGTTACTGTTTGTAATGAGAAAAGTTCATTATTTCATGGATTTTCACAAATTTCAGTATGACATGTTATGCGGTAAACCGTTTAAATCTGAGCATGCGCAACTAACATCTGCACTCGACTCGTATCAGACAGAGTTACAGCACACACAGATGAGAAGGACTTATCTAACTCTTGGGGGATTCGGTGAATAAGCTAAAGTCCCAATAAGTCGCCGTGTTCCTTTAAAGGTTGGATTTTTCCTAATGTTTTTTAATTAAGGCATTAAGATCAATTTCCAAAAGTCAACTTTAGCATGGGTGTGAAAACTTATGCTAGCCACTGTGAACGATTCAATCAAGATCAGGCTGAGGATTAGCTGTGTGTGTTCCTGACTTTAGTAGCACTGTCATGGTGTTTTCTAGAAACATCAGTGGAAGAGAGGGAGAGGCAGAGTGCAGGAAGGAAGTGGAAGCTAAGGGATGAGAGGACAAGAGAGAAGGAAAGCAACAGTGAGAGGAAGCAATGAAGCAAAACGTGAGCATCTGAAGGATGCTTTAAAAAAAAGGATCTGAAAAAAGGTGAGAGATTAAAAGTGAGAGAGAGCGATTGAGACTGTGGGGGGAAAAAAAGGAAGTGAGACGAGAGAGAGTGTGAGCGAGAGAGAGTGATGATGAACAAACAGTGTGCAAGTATTGAGACCGAATAAGAAAAGAAAACCATTTCAGAGGAGTGATTCAAGAAAAAGAGATATAGGGCATGGAGTGAGCCATCACTTTAATTATAGACTGTCAGTGTTTAATTAGAATTAATTAATAAACTGGTTAAAAAATGTAATGAGAAATGAAATTAAAATTGGACTTAAATGGCGTATAAAATGAATGAATGAAGGAGAGAGAACACGGCAAGAGGAGGAAAGGGGGATACAGAAAGCACTAGAGAGAGAAAGAGAAGCATTGTTGTGTAATGATTTTGTTGTACCAGTGTACCCAGCGTGCCTCCATTCTATCCCTTTATGTTTAACTTAGTGTTCATGTTGAAGTTCATCTTGTGCCAGTTATTGTTAATTGCCGTTTATTTATATGTTATTTGCTTTGGCAATACAAGCAATGTCTAGTCATGCCAATTAAGCTCTTTAAATTGAAATTTAAAAAAAATTGAGAGAGATATTGTTGTTTTTATTTTTCTATTTTTTTGAAAATCCTTTGAGAGACATGCACAGAATTGGTTTATTATCTACAATTATATCATAATTATCCTGTTTCGTTGTATTATTATATAAGATGGATTTACTCCTTGTTGTATGTATGTATGCATGTATGTATGTATGTTTGTTCTTATGCTTTGACAACACAGATGTATTTTTGTCATGCCAATAATGCAACATGAAATTGAGAGAGAGAGAGAGAGAGAGAGAGAGAGGCGGGAGATTGTATGTTGATGCTTTGGCTACATTGTTAATGAAACTTTCATGCGAATAAAGCCCCTTTGAATTTAGTTGAGGAGAGAGAGAGCGAGAGAGAGAGACTGTTCTGCTGTAGTCGCTCTCACACTATACGGTGTGCTGTTGACTGGACTGGATGCCGTGTTTTTGGAAGCTCTTTTCTTCTGAAAGGGACTGGACGTGTAACTCTGCACTAACTTTTTTCCATCAGGGCATCATGCTAAAGTTTAGCATCAGCCACTGCTCTAGGTGTGTGAACCAGTGGGTTTGTTGTGTGATCCTCACAATGCTGTCTCTACAGATGTGCCCTTTTTTTATTATTATTTGTTAACGATGCAGCTGAATGTTAAGTCTTATATTTCCTTTGTGTGTCTTGTGTCTCCCCCGCCGTCAGCTCACGTGTCTCACGTGTTGTCGCAGTGACTTATCGCTCCCCTCTTGTCTCTTTTCCCTTCCTGTGTCTCACTCTATCTTTCCCTGCAGTCACAATGAGCGAAAGGTGACCTGTAAGCACCCGGTGTCAGGCGTCCCCTCCCAAGACAACTGCATCTTTGTCGTGAACGAACAGTAAGTCTCTCTGCACTCTGACACACACCCTCACAGCATTGTGCGCTGCGGATTTCTGCACTGATTTGTAAGGTCACTGGCAACTCAGATGATTTCAGTCCTCAAACCACTGTTGAATCTGTTCTGTGTTCTTCTCTGTTACTCTGTGAATGAACCATAGGACTGTTGATCACAAGGGACCCCCAAAAGTTCCACTTTATTAAATGCAAAGAACCTGCTACTCCATTATTTGGATATGAACACAGGACTTAATACTAACTTTTTAAAGTGGTTGCCGGGTTGGCAACCAGGTATCAGCTTTTGGTTGCCGAAATTGGACAATTTTATTTTGTCAGGGACAGTGGAGCGCACATTATTACATACATATTTATTACAATCAAGGCCATAACAATATGTGTAGTTGTGTTACATGAAATGTTTCTAGCCAAAAGGCTGATTTGCAACCCCAGTCTCTGGTCAGGCCTTTCTATCTAAATGTAATTTTTAAAAGAACTACATAGTGTGAGTTACACAGTCATGCAGCAAATCGTTGTATACTAATATATTACACCAACATTTCACAAAGTTGTGACCACATTACACAAACCAACACATCAAGTAACAACCCAAACCCCAGGTGGTGAGGGGCCTGGGCCGCCACACACGGTTGCCATGTTTTAAACTGCCTTCATTTCTAACTATACCACCCATTTTAAAAATGGAACAATGAGTGAATGGTTTTCTAATATCATTCCCCATCCCTCTCGAATAGGGATCACAAAACTGATAGATTGCATCACCGTTTTAAGCACGGATCGGATTTTCACACGCGGCGTTAAGGTGAACAAAAAAATTGCGTTGCCTGTATCTTTTCACGGCAACGCGCCCGTGTGGAAAGAACTCGCACAACGGCTGAAAGGTTGTGTTGCGCACAAACGTAGTGTTTAACCCTTGTGTTGTCTTCCCGTCAAAATTGAAAATCAACACTTTTGTTGACGCTTTTTAACGATGTTTTTTAACTTTTTTTTTTGTCCCTTTTTTCTTACGTTTGTGTCCCTTTTTTTCAACACTTGACGCTTTTTTCAATTTTTGTCACTTATTTGATGTTTTCAACACTACGTAACACTAACTTATTAACTTTAGTTTTACAGTTTTTTGGGAATTTATGTTCAATAAACCTAATTTATAGGAAATTATACTAATGTGTGAGTTAGAAAAGCAGAAATTAGATATTATTTATACTAAAATTACAATTATTTTGAAACCACTTTTTTTTTTTCAAATTCTATAAAATTGAAGACGCCCCAAAATTAATTAAAAGTAGAGATTTTTACTTCCCAAAGAGCGTTGTGTAGAATCAATCTATAATCTCTCATAATTGGGTAATTAAAAAGAACATTGATATAGGAAAACGGGTCAATTTGACCCAAGGACAACATGAGGGTTAAAATGTACGGGGACTACCAAATAGAATATTGACACCTTTTGAAATAAGACTTTCCAGTTCTGTAAGTAACACAAATATTGAACAGGGGATTGCCAAAGGGGGCAACCAGAGACCACCAAATGGTTGCCAATTGACTTAATCATAAGTTTACTGTCGAGCCCTGGAACAGATAATCCACTCTGAACGATGAGCAGCATCTGAATGTTTTGCAGTCACAGATGTTTGTGGGTTTTTATCTGTGTACCTAATTGACACAGTTCCCCAATGTGTTGTACCACTTTTTCCTCATAAATTGTCCTTATTCAGTCAAATCAGAACACAAAGACATCATACACACACTGCTGACTCAGTCTTTACACTGGTGGCAAGTTCTCCAATGGAAGACAAACCAGTTGTTCCTTATAATTTCGGATTTTGCCTTTTACTACTCAGACAGTCCTTCTGTATCTCAGTAATCCAGGTTATTATTGTCTGTTCGCTGTGAGCAGGACCTGCTAGAGGCCAAAGCAGCAGGACGTCCCATGAGACACACACGCGAGAATGTAAAATAGGCTTCAGGAGGCAGAAACTAAAAGCAGCTAGAAATAATGACTTTTTTTTTATAATACTGTATTTGTGTTAAAAAGAGAAACTGTGCGGTGGAAATGTACATTATGCTAATTTGACCACATTAAGCTATAATTGTGCATTCGCTCTCTTGGCCGTCATGGCCCTCAGCTATTATGTGAGACTGAATACTGGCTTTTAAACCATATAGGTAATTACTGCCTTCTTGCAATAACGTGAGACATGTGTGATTACCATCTACAATCAGCAGTTACAAAATGATTTAGTGTGCATAAAGTACAGCTTATTTTTGCATCCCAGCGTCAGATTGGCTGTAACAGTGGTGGTGGTGGTGTTGAAGAATAACCGCGGCATCTGTAGCCATGTTAAAGCTCTGACTGTTCCATTGCTATCCTTTTTCACAGTGTGTTGTGTGTTGAGCGTCCATGCAGCTGTGAGGACATGAACAGAGCATGAGTGTGCAGCTCTCCAGCAGCATGGACGCCTACACTGAGAGATAACCACTGGATGCTTAACACAGTCCGCAGTCTGTACCGCCCCCGAAATCCTGAGCCCATGCTGTCTCTCAGGGCGTTGTTGTCTGAGCTTCCTGGAGGCGGTGGTTGAATAGAAAGCAGAGGATTGCGATTGTGTTATACGCGCAATACACTGAGGATAATTGTGTCAGTGGGCCTGATCCATACTTAAGCTCTGTCTCTTTCTTTTTCAATTGCTCCGTCTGTCTTAAAGGCGACAGAAGCATCGCTGCACGTGATGCTCGTTAATACGTTATTATGGTGGAGGCGCTGGGGACGGGCTCGGACATACACAACGCAGCGCTCTGTGGACTTGTGTCAGTCCACGTGTGTCCGACAATACACAGAACATCAACGCTGGTACAAGCCTACAGCTGTCCACCGACACGGAGTGTGGAAAGTGTGTCAGAGCCTCCGGTCAGGTGAACTGAGACTCCGTTTCCTGTGCTTTCTTTTGGAAGGCTGGCTGCCAAAAATCACACCTTACTTAAAGTCAAACGCTAGCTATCAGTAACAGAAGGTAGTGGCATGTGTCTGGTGTGTGCGCCAGTGTTTATGCGTTTGTATCGGCCCACTCCCACATTTGGTGAGTGTTAATTTCGGACCCTAAGCAGTACTGTGGAACAGTAGCCATTTAATTGACTTTGTAAATGTAAGAGGATAATAAGACAATAATAATAGAACTACTACTAGAAATATTACTAGTAGCAGTGCAGGGCGTAGCAGGCCGCTGAGCAGGACCACGGCAGTAGCTGCAACAGTGATTTAGGTTCCATCCTGATCCAAGGAAAACTGAAAGGCCAGAAAACAGAAGGACTCTGGGGGAAAACATTACAAGCATTACTAGGACATGGATGCACACAGATGGAAATAGTGAGGAACTTACTGTGTCAGAGGGAGTCTATAACTATAACAGCATAACTAAGAGCTGGTCCAAGGCAAACCTGGGCCAGCCTACAAAGGGTTGGTAGATGACTCTGACGACTGTGAAGAGAAGCAGAGCTAAGGAGGGGTTATGTGTCTGTAGATATACACCCTTCCCAGCAGGTCTAAATCCCAAAACCCTATCAGATTGGGCTCCGGGGCCTAAAATGTGTCAGTTTAGGCGTCCTAGTCGTAAAACAACCACAGGGAACCACAGGGCTAGATTACAAATTAATTGCATAAATAAACTGGTTTAGGAAAATCAAATTGAAAAAAAGGAACAGGATGGATCATCATGTTCATCATGGATCAAAAAAATCATCATGGACTGTTTCATCATGAATGCCTTAATTCTGCCCTAACAGAATTTTTGAAATAAAACTGCAATATGTTTTAAGTGATGAATGAAATGATAAAAACAAAAATAGAAGAGAATGAAAAGCAACTGTAGGTGACTCAGTTAACCATCCATTACATTTCCTCTGGAGACTAGAGCCCGACCGATATATCGGCAGGCTGATATTATCGGCCAATAATATCAATCGGTATCAGCATTTATAATGGCCACTATAAAAAAGAGATATTCATTCATCAGAATCATTTATAATGACAAATAAATGATTCTGATACAGGAATATTTAAAAAATAAAATAAAAACGGACGGTCAACCATGTTCTGAGTGTTGGCGTTGCATAGTCTGTCCACCAGAGGACGCTCTACAACGTCCCTGTTGGCAACACTGATTATAATTTTTGTTAATGTGTTTTTGTTCAAAGGACTTTAAGTTTTGTATTTTTATAAATTATATTTATCAGAACTTTAATATATTTTGATGTTCCTCTGTTCTGTTGTGACAATAGAACAAATAATCATATTATTTTAGTGAGAACTCATAACTAACTACAAATAACTAATGTTAGAGACATCTACTGGAGACTGGAGTCTTATCATCTGACTGCTAATGTGTCTTGCTCCGTTGGTGAGTACAATGTTGTCATAATCAATACAAATACCCCAATCACCAGAGGAAGGAATTATCCTTTACTGTGTGTCGGCTGTCTTGTCCCCAGAAGAAAGTGTTCCATGTCTCCCTCCTGGCTCCTGTTCTGGATTCGGCTGCTGCACTCTTTGACATGTTAGTGAAGTTATTGACTGTGTAGGATGTAGCAGTGCTGCAGTCCACTGTCCATGGACTGCTTTTTCTGTATGACTCACTGAGGGTCAGCCCGTCTAGGAATGCCACCACTGTGTTTTTTTTTTTTCATCTCAATCTGTCTTCTATTTTTTTTACTATCACCTCTCTATGTCCCTTGAATCCATATTTATTTCTGTCTCTTGGCTCCTTCTGTCTGTATCTCTGCAGCTCTGTAGGGTTTGCCAATGGCAGACATGCTACAGAGTCTCAAACTGAAACAGAAAATCTCTTTGAATGTTATCCATCCCTCGCTCTCTGCTGTCAGAATGACTGACTGCTGGAAGCTCCCTACCCATCAACTCTGAAATGGGATCCATTCTGCAGGCGACCCACAACAATTCTTACCAAGAATGTAGTTTCAACTCTCCCGGAGATGAACCAGAAAACAGCAAATGGATGACGGGGCTGAAATGAAATTTAGGACCGGAGCTTCTAAGAAAGACAAACAAATTGCAGCAATTACACGCACCGCCTCCGAAAGAGTCGTCAGGATGGTATTTCAATCAATTCTCGTCTCTGAACCCCCACACACACACACACACACACACACACACACACACACACACACACACACACACAGACAGACACACACTGTTTTACTGCTAGCAAGTTCAGTAGAGCTACACACTGTGGCTGCACTTCTCTTTCTCGCACACTCACTCTCCATCGCTTTCACACTCACCCCGTTCATCTCCCATCCCAATTATCTCCTCTGTCACACGGTTCCTGTTAAAAGTGCTGAGGTGTGTGTGTGGTTTGTATTTTTAAACTTGTTGAGCAAGAAGGGAGGTGAGAAAGTCACTGGAGCTGCAGCGATGCGGTTAATGAGGGTTTCACCTTGTTCCGCCCAAGCTGGCATGAAGATGGCGGCTGAAAGCGAAATATATATATACTTCAGATTTTCGTCTTAGTAGCTTGCAGACGTGATGAATGTTATTTCACCTTCAGACACATGGAGCTTAGCATTGGGTTAAAAAAAAGTTATAAAAGAATATTAGAGCCATACCAGCCGTAGGGCTACTTGTAAACTGTAATCTATAGCTTGTCATGAGGTCAAATCACTGCTGTATTAAGCCTCATGTACTGTAGGTGTCTACTGTACATTTGTCCTTTTGGACCAGAGGTTTACAGTCAAGCAATTTTATTAAACGTATTAAAACTTTATTTATAGAGCACTTTAAAGGTCCAATGGCATGAAAATGCCACTTTATGATGTTTTTTTAACATTAATATGAGTTCCTCCAGCCTGCCTATGTGTTAAACCCAGTGACTAGAAATGGTGATAGGTTTAAACCGAGCCCTGGGTATCCTGCTCTGCCTTTGAAAAAATTAAAGCTCAGATGGGCCGATTATGGAATCTTGCTCCTTATGACCTCATAAGGGGCAAGGTTACCTTCCCTTTCTCTGCTTTGCCCGCCCAGAGAATTTGGCCCACCCATGAGAGAGAGACATCATGGCTTTCAAATGAGCAAAGTGGCAGTTAGTAAGGCCACCTCCCCAGCCCCCACCTTGCGCTCCATCCCTGAGTACAAACAGGGGCTGCTAATAGATCATTCAGCATAGTTAGCTCACAAATAAAAAAATTTAATTGGTGCCAATTTGACAGATGTGTGTTGTCAACTTGTAGCCCACAGCTAACTACCTGAATCCATGGCAACATTATAATTCTTCCAAAACCGTAAACAGGATTATCCCCCTAAAGAGTAACGTTAACAACAAACTGCTTGACTGACCACTGTGTTTTTTTTTTAACCCTTGTGTTGTCTTGTTGATATGCGGTTTTGGATCAGTGACAATAACAACTTACTTTAAATGTCTTTGTAAAACAGACCCGCCGTGAACTGCATAATGAATGAACATAAAATGTAGCGTACAAAAATATGCCCCCTGGCCGTCAAGATACAAAGAGTGTAGCGAAACCGTCACGACTTCTACCACGTATTTATGCGCATATCGGGTCGTGCAGACAGCACAGATGGCGTCCCGACAGAGCCAATGTGGGCATTAATTTACCCAAATCAGCCCTGCAGCTGCCTGTGTTGGTTAAGACTGCAATGAGACAATGGAATACTATCCTGCAAGTCTAGTTGTAGTAACAGATATGAGTTTCAACACTGAACACTTTCAAAATGTGCCACAGGAAGTCATTCCTGCCTGTGGCCATCAAACTTTATAACTCCTCTCTCTAAGTGTCTGACACACAGACACTTAGTGAGGTTGAAAATGGACAATATTATCAGTTTTGTGCAAGAACACTGGCTTTAAATGTGTGCAATACTCTACTGCTACCATTATTATTATTATTTTTATTATTATTTTTACTGTTCACCATTACAACTCAATAATTATATAAATACTGTATCATAAAATTCCTTTAACTATGTAAATACATACATATCCACACTCCTTATATTTCTTTATATATATATTTCCACTTGCTATTTATACAATTTGTGCAACCGCAACACAGAATTTTCCTTCGGGGATCAATAAAGTCATTCTGATTTCTGATTCTGATTCTGAATCACTGCCCAGTGTGAGGAGAGTGCATTTGAGAAATTTGAGTCGTGCATGCTCAGATTTAAACGGTTTACAACATAACTGATATTTGTGAAATCCACGAAATAATAAACTTTTCTCATTACAAACAATAACAGAAGAGGGTAAGCATTTCAGAAATGTTGTAGCTATCTATTGATTGCTAACGTTAGCTCTAAACACCATTCAACTGACAGCCTTTGTTGTGTTTGATGCTAACGTGTTGCCAGCAGTGAACCAGCTTCGTTCTGTGTTGACATTACTAAAGTCTCTTGTTAGCATCTTATATGCCCCTTGTTGCAAAGTGACACATGCGCAACTCACAGCTTCACTCGTCTTAAAGTGACGCATGCGCGACTCTAATCTGCACTCGCCTCACATCGGGCAGTGACACCAGCGTTCAAGTTACAAAGTAATCGACCAGGACTGTGCGCTTGGTTGTATGTGATTGGCCAACGCAGCGCCTTACCAGATGTCGTAGCGTCCTGGCAGAAGATTACCAGTACCTTTTCCGTTTACGGACATTTATGTTAATTAAAAAATGGAAAATTCTGTTTATCCAAAAAACAAATGCCGAATAACACCTGCACAAAATCATGACAGAAAATTCCTTCATTTTAACACCGTATAGTACGCCGTATTTCTACAGACATTTCTAACAGTGTACATGACACAGTATGGTGCTATACTATACTATACTATGATGTAGAATATGAATATAAAGGAGTCTTAGTGCCACATGAGCCCTCAAGCCTCTTCACGTCTTCTCCCTTCCTCTGAAACTTTAAAATGAAAATGAATGAGCACGAGCCCTAAGCTTTCCCTGTAGGCTCAGGATCTAAGAGAACTCCTCAGATCTAACCCATCCTTGAGCAACTGCTAAAAACAGCTTTGCTTGATTTCAGTGAAAGTGACTGCACAGGGAATGCTCACACTTTCCCAAGCAGGGATGTCTTTATGTCTTCCCCTCTCTCTAAGCTCTTCAGAAGATGAGTGTGTTTGAAATACAGAGACTATTTTTTTCTCTTAAGTGGTTTTATTGAAATCCCCGATCTTCTCTCTTTTTTTAGTCAAAAGCATTTACATTGACATGTCCAGTTTTACTTTAAATTCTGCCCAAATGCGGGACATCTGGCAAAATTTTCGGTGGCACCGTAGCAATCCCGGAAGGGGAACAGTGGAACGTTGTGGATATAGCCGTGTTGTAGGCTAACTAAACAATTATATACTGTATATATACAGTATGTGTATATATAAGTATGTGTGTATATGTGTGTGTGTATGTATGTATGTATGTATATATATATATATATATATATATATATATATATATACATACATACATACATACATACATACATACATACATATCTGTGTATATCAATGTTATGCGGATGACACCCAATTATACTTTAAAAAAAAAAGTCAAACCAGTCAGTTAGCTAAACTTAAAGCATGCATAAATTATATAAAATCCTGGATGACCTACAATTTTCTGATGTTAAACTTAAACAAAAGTGAAGTTATTGTGCTGGGCCCTAAACACCTCCGAACCTCATTATCTAACGATATAGTTACTCTGGATGGTATTGCCCTGTCCTAGCACTAGTGTCAGAAATCTAGGAGTTATTTTTGATCAGGAGATATCCTTTAACGCCCATCTAAAACCAACCTATCAATACACATCAACATTAGGCACATAGACTAATTCATTCCAGAAAGCCTAGTTACAACCTGAATGTTTACCAGGTACTAAAGGCATGTAGGTAGGAGTAGTAGTCAGTGTTTTTGGAGCTTAATCAATACTGTTGACTAAAACTCTGGGTTTCTTCCCCTCTCCTGCATTGATTTATATTTTTATAAATCCATGTAAGCCATGTGGCTCATAGAATGGACATGTCAGGCCGTCGGTCAGTTGGACACCAATTTAATCCACAATCTAAATTTCTCAGCAGCTATTATAAGGATTGTCATCACATTTGGTACAGGCATCCATCGTGCACAGAGGAAGAATTCTACTGACTCTGGCATTTGCCTGATTGTGTATCTAGCGCCACCCTGAGGTTGACAGTTTGAGTGACTTGGGTCAGGCATTCCTGGTTCCCTCACAATTAATCGTTTTTCATTGTCATCATCAACCTAAGCTTTTCATTAGTTCAACACTCTGGTGTATGGCCAAATACCTACAGAAGTAAGGACATCAGCCTCAGCTGCACTTTGTGTTTAACACCAATTAGCATGCTAACATGCTGAATTGAGATTGTGAACATGGTAAAATGAATACCCCCTCAACCTAAGCATATTAGCCTTGTCTTTGTGAGCATATTAGCGAGCTGACATTAGCATCAAGCTCCAAGCACCAGAGTGCTTGTGAGTCTGCCGACTTTATTAAAGATTAGGTTAATGATACTTAATTAGCCAGTCAGGTGTGGCACATTAAAGGAGACCTGTTATACACCGTTTTCAGGTTGTATTTTGGGTCTCTACTAGAACATGTTTACATGTTCCAAAACCACTTCCATGCTCCTCAAACTGACAGCAACATTGATTTCCAAGATTACAGCTTGTAAATGAATAGAGACATTAGTACCGTGCCTGTTTGGAGAAGACCTGAGAAACCTGGCTCGTAGAACATCATACGGAGCAGAGTGTAGAAAAAACCCTGTTTTTAGCGTTTAGGACGGTGGGAAATCTTAGGTTTTTGTCCTTCATTATTTGAAGCTTTGGCCACTTTAAACATTAACGTCCTACATTGTAACATTATAGAAATGATAGAATATACAGAAAAGTATGACAGGTCTTTAAACAGATGGTAAATGGTGTGGTTCTCAGTCTTCACCAACACTACCTACAAAACATTAGTCCTTTGCTTGTAAGCTACCTTACAGGTGTAAGCTATACAACATGTTGTCCAACCACACCCGAAGGCAAAAGTGGAATTCCAAACCTGCACACTGAAAGGTGAAAAGGAAAGACTACCCCCCACAGTTTGACCTCAGAGGCATGCGCCCATTTGTACATATAAAGTGGTGTGAATAATGACAAAAGAGATGAGGCATTTTTAACCCTGCTTACTTTCTATGGTGAAATGTCGGTTGTCGGTCGTCAGAAAAGTGATGAGGGGGTTTTAGATGCTCTCAGGACATCCAACAGGCACTTGCGTTGTAGTATACTAGGGCCTGTATTAGTATTAGCATTACATTTCCTTCTTTCCTATCTTAATAAGCTCTTGTCTTCACATCTTCCCATATAACACATTTGACTCCTTCTGCACTGCCTGAGGCTATTAATGGGAGTCAGCTCTTCAGCTATTCAAATGTGACTTACTAAGGAGAAGTTTAAATTAAGAGATTCCTCAAACACATATCCAGAAAGTTTGCTTTTGTCCCCCAGGAGAAGTTTTCTTCCTCTCATCTCATTAGAATGTATGGTATGCCTCTGCAGCTTTTATTAATGACTCTCTGGTTTCCTGTTATGTGACATATTCAATTCACTAATATCGTGTTCTGTTCATCTCCCTGATGTTTTCTTAATAGCCTACTGCTCTTCCCATCCTAACAAATTTAGAAGAAGGAGTTTTCAAAAGAAACGTCAAGGTTCATCTCTGACCTTTCTGGCGCCCCACACCAGACACCTCCGTCTGTCTCCTCACTTCATTTTAACAGATTCCGCTCAGACATCTTCATTGTTGAACAACAAACAGAAAGATAAAAAAATTGGGATAATAACAACTGAAAATCTGAAAGAAAGAGAGACCAAGATGAAAAGAGGAAAGAAATTGAGCTAATGGGAGGCTCTGAACGATCAAAGCGGCGTCTTTTTTTTAAAAAAGATTATCTTTTGGGCTCTTCCGCCTTTATTTATTAGGACAGTTAGGTGAGAAAGAGGGAGAAGACATGCAGGAAATCGTCACACAGTAAAGAGTAATATGTAGAGAGATAACAGTAGAGAGTAGTATGTTGAGAGACAAAGGTAGAGAGTAGTATGTAGAGAGACAACAGTAGAGAGTAGTATGTAGAGAGACAACAGTAGAGAGTAGTATGTCGAGAGACAACTGTAGAGAGTAGTATGTAGAGACAACAGTAGAGAGTAATATGTCGAGAGACAACAGTAGAGAGTAGTATGTAGAGAAACAACTGTAGAGAGTAGTATGTCGAGAGACAACAGTAGAGAGTAGTATGTCGAGAGACAACAGTAGAGAGTAGTATGTCGAGAGACAACAGTAGAGAGTAGTATGTTGAGAGACAACAGTAGAGAGTAGTATGTCGAGAGACAACAGTAGAGAGTAGTATGTCGAGAGACAACAGTAAAGAGTAGTATGTCGAGAGACAACGGTAGAGAATAGTATGTAGAGAGACAACAGTAGAGAGTAGTATGTCGAGAGACAACAGTAAAGAGTAGTATGTAGAGAGACAACGGTAGAGAATAGTATGTCGAGAGACAACGGTAGAGAGTAGTATGTAGAGAGACGGTAGAGAGTAGTATGTAGAGAGACAATAGTAGAGAGTAGTATGTCGAGAGACAACTGTAGAGAGTAGTATGTCGAGAGACAACTGTAGAGAGTAGTATGTCGAGAGACAACTGTAGAGAGTAGTATGTAGAGAGACAACAGTAGAGAGTAGTATGTCGAGAGACAACAGTAAAGAGTAGTATGTCGAGAGACAACGGTAGAGAATAGTATGTAGAGAAACAACGGTAGAGAGTAGTATGTCGAGAGACAACAGTAAAGAGTAGAATGTAGAGAGACAACGGTAGAGAATAGTATGTCGAGAGACAACGGTAGAGAGTAGTATGTAGAGAGACAATAGTAGAGAGTAGTATGTCGAGAGACAACTGTAGAGAGTAGTATGTCGAGAGACAACTGTAGAGAGTAGTATGTAGAGAGACAACTGTAGAGAGTAGTATGTCGAGAGACAACAGTAGAGAGTAGTATGTCGAGAGACAACAGTAGAGAGTAGTATGTCGAGAGACAACAGTAGAGAGTAGTATGTCGAGAGACAACAGTAGAGAGTAGTATGTAGAGAGACAACTGTAGAGAGTAGTATGTAGAGAGACAACAGTAAAGAGTAGTATGTAGAGAGACAACGGTAGAGAGTAGTATGTAGAGAGACAACAGTAGAGAGTAGTATGTAGAGAGACAACAGTAGAGAGTAGTATGTCGAGAGACAACAGTAGAGAGTAGTATGTAGAGAGACAACAGTAGAGAGTAGTATGTCGAGAGACAACAGCAGAGAGTAGTATGTAGAGAGACAACAGCAGAGAGTAGTATGTCGAGGGACAACGGTAGAGAGTAGTATGTAGATAGAGAGACAACGGTAGAGAGTAGTATATAGAGAGACAACGGCAGAGAGTAGTATGTAGAGAGACAACGGCAGAGAGTAGTATCTAGAGAGAACAGCAGAGAGTAGTATATAGAGAGACAACGGCAGAGAGTAGTATGTCAAGGGACAACGGCAGAGAGTAGTATGTCAAGGGACAACGGTAGAGAGTAGTATGTAGAGAGACAACGGTAGAGAGTAGTATGTTGAGAGACAACGATAAAGAGTAGTATGTAGAGAGACAACGGTAGAGAGTAGTATGTAGAGAGACAACGGTAGAGAGTAGTATGTACAGAGACAACGGTAGAGAGTAGTATGTTGAGAGACAACGGTAAAGAGTAGTATGTAGAGAGACAACGGTAGAGAGTAGTATGTAGAGAGACAACAGCAGAGAGTAGTATCTAAAGAGAACAGCAGAGAGTAGTATATAGAGAGACAACGGCAGAGAGTAGTATGTCAAGGGACAATGGTAGAGAGTAGTATGTTGAGAGACAACGGTAGAGAGTAGTATGTTGAGAGACAACGGTAAAGAGTAGTATGTAGAGAGACAACGGTAGAGAGTAGTATGTTGAGAGACAACGGTAAAGAGTATGTTGAGAGACAACGGTAAAGAGTATGTAGAGAGACAACAGTAGAGAGTAGTATATAGAGAGACAACAGTAGAGAATAGTATGTCGAGAGACAACGGTAACCCTTTTATGCTGTCCTGGTGATAAAAGGCAAAAATGCCAACAAAAATTATCTTTAAAAAAAAAAAGAGTGCCGACCAATCGTATCTAAATATGACGTTAAAGGAGACCTTTTTTTGCGTCAATAACAACTACCTTCATTCACGTATTGTTTTGTTTTCCCTTGTCTATTCTCCGTGTTATGATTTCTGCCATTATTGTTTTCATGTAGCATGACTGAATGTAATTCAAACTTCAAAGTCACAATTGTATTTTGTCATTCTCTCTCCCTCCCTTGTTCTGTTTCTAGCATGAGTTGTGGAATGCTTGTCCACCCTGACAAGCCAGTAGAGGCTCTGAGCAGGTAATGATCCTTCGCATCACTAGAAGAGCTGCTTTGGCTTCAGCTTCCTAACCGCCTTAATGCTTTGAACACCGATTTGCTAAAAGTTGTGGCACGCAGAATGTTAGCAGTGGGTACGTTTGAAGAACAGTTCCACATGTGGTCGTGACTAGTCAGGTAAGGGGATCAGTATCAACGTGTGTAGAAATAACACAGTAAAAACAACACATTGTAGAAAGGATAGTTGCTGTGGTCTTGTTGATTCATAAAACCACAAAAAACAATCCAATGCATTGGTCTCCATGTACTCCATGTACATAAACCTCATAAGGTTATTACGTGACTACATAGGGATGCTGGTGGCTTCTCACTGAAAAGCTTAGCACTAAGTCCTCGTGAGAGGAACATTTTAGTATTATTATTTAATTATTATTTAACGCTTTGCTTCGCTATAGCTAATAAGTTTCATCTCGTGTGGCTTGTCCAAATTTGTTCTAAATGCGCTTTTGCGGCTCCCAGTGCAAAGAGGCCAATTTTACGACAGGGAATACACTCCGTTACCAAGATGGTTTTCTTACACACTGGGCTCAGCTGTACAGCTAACCCAGCTAACTAGCTAATGGCAGCTAACTACAATTACCAGTTACTTTAACAAAAACTAGCCTTAAGCTAATGTTATCTGTCCAAAAAGCACGTAAATCACCTTGGTACCCTATTCACTGTCATCACACTGGTCTTATAACATTCTTGACATCTTGATGACAAGTCTCAATGGGTACTTTAGGTCAAGGAAAACATTCATTACACAATTATAATGCTCTCATGACAGTTAAAAGTTAAACCCAACCACTTAATGACTAATGTGATGTTAACTTAAATGCTAAATAGTTTTTTTAAAGTCTGATTATTAGGCCTGCTATGACATATTTATGACAGGTTATGTTGTCTTGGTTAAAGGTCCCATGATATGGTGCTCTTTGGATGTTTTATATGGCCTTAGTGGTCCCCTAATACTGAATCTGAAGTTTCTTTTATATAGACATTAGTGGTCCCCTAATACTGTATCTGAAATTTCTTTTATATAGACCTTAGTGGTCCCCAAATACTGTATCTGAAGTCTCTTTTATATAGACCTTAGTGGTCCCCTAATACTGTATCTGAAGTCTCTTTTATATAGACCTTAGTGGTCCCTTAATACTGTATCTGAAGTCTCTTTCCCAAAATTCAGCCTTGGTTCAGAATTACAGCCACTTGAGCCAGTCCCACAATGAGGTTTCCTTAGTATGTGCCATTTCTGAGTCTCTAGTTTTTGAGAAGGAAGACGGGGGATGGCCTTGACTAACTGCCTCTTTGCTTGTTTGAAAGCCGTGATGTCTCTCTCTTTCTCATGGGCGGGCCAAGCAGAGAAAGGGGAGGTAACCTTTCCCCTTATGACCTCAGAACATTTGCTGTATCTAGAGTTGACTTCTATTATTTACTATTAATTACTAGAAAATATAAGAGACGTTTAAGAAACTGTTGCTGCATGAGGCCCATTGTTTTCCTGGTTTACGGCATGATATCGTAGAGACTCTACAGCAGCTGATATATATAATGATGTGACCCAGAACCCACTCAGTGGCTCCAGAATGTTCTGTTTTTTCAGTGTCCACCAGTGGATTTGACTTTGATCATAAATACCAGAAGAGTTATTGGAAGACTTTCCCCTTGCTTCCAGTTTTTTTTTATGGTAAACTGAAAGCTGAATGTCCTTTCCTTTACAGGAAACACAGAGACGATTTAGTTTAGTGAAATTAAACTGGTGAATCCTCACTGGGATGCCAGTGAAAGCAAAGAATAACACCCGCCTTCCAGCTTTGTCTTTTGTTCTTGCTTCTTGCTGTTACTAACTAACTTTATTTCAGATTCTGTGTGAATTGCTTGATGAGCCGCTATGCAACACTAATGCACAAATGATATTCTGGGTGATTAATGTGTGTGCCATGGCTTGTCTCTCCAGCATACAGCGGGGAAAGTTATAAAGTTTCCTCTCTGAATAATCACCCTGTGTGTAAATGTAATAGGAACACATATTTTTACTGCCATCCAAATGAAGTGAATTCCTTTTTTTTCTTCTGCACTGGCTTGTATTACTCTGAAATGATGAAATGAAACCATGTGTCAGGCTGACACTGTGACTACACACTGCTAAATAACAGGGTATTAAAGTCGAAGCCTAGTATTTTCTCCTAGTTAAAGCTTTGAAATGACAGTGTGAACTGTCACTCGCTGATCAATCTAGAAACAAAAGCAAAAGAATTCCATTACTGAGAGATATACCTAAAGTCATTCTCACAACTAAAAGGAGTACGACAGCTGACTTTTAACTTAATCTTGATCGCTATATGTCTACGAGTACTGTCGATAGGGACCAAAATCTGTGCTATTACTGGAGTTGTTGCAGCTAATGGCCAGGGGTCTAATTTATAACACTGTGTGTAGAATCCTTACTAAAAGTGTACGTACGTCCAAAAGCCAAAAATAGCATACAGCAAAAAAAAAAAAATCAGATTTATAAAACCATGTGTAAGCAATGTTCCTTTTATAAATCACAGATTACCTACAAGTGTGTGCACGTGAATCAGCCTCTTATCCCACCCTGTACACCATAAATAGTCAATGCAAAGCACCTCGTGAATGCTGATAAGTATGTTAATGACCCTGGCAGTGATACCGAATCATGACGACTGGCGGAGAAAAAGCAAAAACCCTCTCAGACGCTCGGGTATTGCTGCAAATTTTGGCCTGTTCTCGCACAGTGTAAACCTGACTGCACAGGCATTACGGCACTGGGGGACGGCTTCGATATATGATAAGATTTAACCTGACCTATATTATATCCAAACAAGTCTTAGTGATAAAGTTGAAGATTATAATATTTTATATAAAACACTTTAACAGCCGGTTGCCAACAGAGTGGCGAGGATTTGTATTTGGACCAGGATGGCACAGTTCCGGGACGCTACTGAAACACTCTCATATACACAACTGAAACACTCTCATATACACTACTGAAACACTCTCATATACACTACTGATACACTCTCATATACACTACTGATACACTCTCATATACACTACTGAAACACTCTCATATACACTACTGATACACTCTCATATACACTACTGAAACACTCTCATATACACAACTGAAACACTCTCATATACACAACTGAAATACTCTCATATACACAACTGAAACACTCTCATATACACAAGTGAAACACTCTCATATACACTACTGAAACACTCTCATATACACAACTGAAACACTCTCATATACTCTACTGATACACTCTCATATACACTACTGAAACACTCTCACATACACTAATGATACACTCTCTTATACACTACTGAAACACTCTAATATACACTACTGATACACTCTCATATACAGTACTGATACACTCTCATATACAGTACTGATACACTCTCATATACACTACTGATACACTCTCATATACACAACTGAAACACTCTCAGCAGACTTCCTGCTGATATAAAACTACCCTGAAACACTCTGTGTCACAAGCCAAACATGACCACACATCCTTTTTTAATATCATTTAGATATTTACTTGCAATATTTACATGGCCAATTTCATAGCATTGTTAACGTGGGATCTTGTTTTATCTTATTTTTTTTGAAGCTTTTTGTTGGCATTTCCACCTTTAATTAAACCCTGGGCCTCTGGGTCAAGCAACAAACCTCTTCATATGGGCGCGCGCTCTACCAACTGATCTACCCGGGCGCCCGGGTTTAGTTTTTTTTAATTATAATTTCCAAAAGGTTCCAGGCAGTCAACCATTACATCTTTACTTGCTTAGATGAAGAACAGCCTATACGGCCAGCGCTCACACTAACCGGTTTTCATCAGCAAACACTAAAGTAAACAGCCGCGGGAAAGGGTTCATGGAGGAAATGTTAATAAGAAAACCGCACAACTGAAAGATGAAAAGGCAGACGAGATGAGACAGTGGGAAGGAAAAACAGATTGGCTGTGTGTGTGTGTGTGTGTGTGTGTGTGTGTGTGTGTGTGTGTGTGTGTGTGTGTGTGTGTGTGTGTGTGTGACAAGTGACTCTCACGCACAGTCAATTGGCCGGCAATTCAGTGTCACTGGCAGAGCCCCAAAATGGGAGAAATTTCCGAACATCTGGCTCTGGCAACAATGGCCCACTGTTGTCTAAAGGCTTACAGACACTACACACACAATTGAGACTGGTATATGTAAATGTTGCCAGCCCAGCTGAATAATATTTCATAATGAATATATTCTAAGTCCTCTGGTTAAGTCAGTAAGGTTCAATCCAATCCACTTTATTTATATAGCACGATTTTAATAAACACAGGTTTCCAAAGTGCTGCACAAAAAGATAATACAGAATAAATAGATAACACAATAAAAGCACAATAAAAATAGGAGGTACCAAATATCAAGATAAAAGCAATAAAATAAAATAACTCAAATGCACTGCCGGCATACGGTAAAAGTAAACACATAAGATCAACAGCTGTGAATAGACTGACTGGTGTTTGTGCGGCATAGAGACAGATACCTCACACACCTTACAATAGTCCATAATACTCCTGCAGTGGCTAACAGCTGGTTGGAGCACATCATAGTTGGCGTTTTCTGAGACTTCTAGACAGTTTAAAGCAACACTAGAGAACGTTTTGTACCTTAAAATAATGTTTCCAAAATCATTCCAGTGGTTTATCAACTCGTAACAGGGTGGACGGCACTTCTGCATTGGCTTTGCGGCTCTCTAACGACTATAATTGCACTATGCAAGTTTGCCATAGTGCAAAATGACAAACTTGCCATTTTAGAACTACCAGATCAGGTAATGGATCTGTAGTTCCAATGAGACATAATGGGACAATTCCGCTTCCAACCTGTAGGGAGACCGAAGCGGGGATCGTTCCCTAGTGTACCCATACAGCAGCAGTCATTGTGTGGCGCATACAGCAATAACAAATGAGAATGCACAGTGCTTAGCTATATTTACGTATGGTTAATGAAAACATCTTGTTCGAGAAAGAGGGGTGTTGTCATTATGTCACGTGTCATGTTTTCTTTTTCCTGTTTTATTTTGAAAGTTCTCTGTTCTTCCTTGTGTTTACTTCTTATTGTAGATTTTCCCGCCTGATTACCTGTCCCCGCTCTAATGTGTTGCACCCGTGTCTCATTGTCCCTCTGTCTTGTGTATTTAAGGTCAGTCTTCCCCTTACACCAGTGTGAGAACGTCTGCTTCCCTGTGTTCAGCCTTGTTTCGTTTGTCCCTGGTTTCCTGTATTGCTGAGTTCTTGTTGTTTTCCCTGGATATTGTCCATTGCCTGTTTTAAACCATTGCATTTTACGTACTGTACCTGAGTCGAGTATCTGGGGGTCCATCCTTCTGTGTGCGTGACACATTAGAACAATAGACCTGCTGTAGTTTCTGGGTAGCCATTTGTCAGCTTTAGAATCGTGCCACATGTCTGTAAGCTACTCTAAAAGGCTTAATTAACTTGAACTCCAATAGGCTGCAGCTCCATTAACTAATATGAGCAAATTACACACTCTTAAGAGCTGAGTATTGAATGTGACTAGTAAACTTGCTTTAAGTGCGTTTGCTATACCTAAGGATGGATAACTGCTGTGAGTATCCAGTGCTCTACAGAGACTCCTTTTTAAAATGCATGGCACTGATATCCTGCCTCAAATATATTTTGTCTGTCAGCATGGCAAGAAATTGATGTTTCTATTTGAAATGTGAGTTTAGTGAACCTTTAATTAGCAGAGTTGGGGTTTTCCATTTGGCTTCAGGGGACTTAATGTTGCTGAGTGGGCTCAAGTATAGGAGATTACCAGAGCTGTCCGTATGGAATATTAAAGATCTGCTAATGCATTTCAAGGCATTTAAATGGTTGTCATGCCAATGCCACTCTTTCAGGCACGGCAGTTTTAATCAAAGTATAGTATGGTAAAGGATGGGGATGATGCGATACACCTGGGAGAGAAAATGACCATCAGATTGGGTGTATCTGAAAGTGGGGGCTACTTTTTGAGGTACAGGTGTATGCATAGGTGTCACAGACAGTGCAGAAAACTCCTTCTCCCAAACTAGCTGGTAGAAACAGATCTTATCTCAACTTGGATTCTGTTTTATCTTAACTTGTGCCTTAACTAATGAAGCAAAACTTAACTCGAATCGCCACTACACTCACATGGTATTCTTATATATTCATGGTGCAATTTGGGAAAAAAGCACAAAGGGGGTGCTTAATGATCATGCACTACATAACAAAACATACAAGAATTAAATGCCCGTTTCAATACCATGGGTATAGTGCCACACCACCAGCCATGCCAAAACACTTATTTATTATGTTAGTATTCTATGGAAAATTATCTCAAAGTGAAATAGCACATGTGGTGTCGCTTTCAAGCCATTTTTACATTTTATCCTCACCAGGGATAAAACATAATTCAGCAAAGGCAGAGTGACGAGCAACACATGTGATGAGCAACATAGGATACTGCTATTTAGTTTTGTAGATTGAATGTAAAGTTTGTCTTGAAGTTTACCCTACTAAAGGCCATAGGGCTTATCCTCTGTATGATTATGCAGCCATTTTTCCAGCAATCTGCCGCCATTGCTTTATTATTGTCGTGTACTGTATGAGTGGACATCTTGGTCTGAGCTTTGCACCGTAGGAGAAGACAATAATCAATCAAATCCATTGAGGTTCATCGTTAAGGGACCATGAATAAATAAAGCAATAGTCAGGGAACATTAGTCTTCGACATACCTTGTCATGGACCAAAGGTTTGGTCAATTGGACATTTGGCCTGATGGTTGCACTCCCCTCACAAAAAGTCAAGGGGTTATCAAGGGAATTATCTTAACTGACTTTGGATATCCATGACAAAGTCTGGCCAAGAGTTGTTGAGATATCTGGAGCAAAAGGGTCAATAATATCATCTCATTCAGCAGATCAAAAAATTAAGGAAAAATTGAGCAACCTAACACCTCCCTAAGTGTCTACAGCTAACATGTGGGCAAACATTTTCCTATTTACACATCCAGTGGTCAGTGGGAGTTTTTGGCCACTCAATTAAAATCAGTACATTATTAACATTGTCACTACAGGCAAGCCCTTTGACATTACAGTTAAATCAGACACATAATAGCAAAACATAGCAGTACACAATTTAAAGCTGATAGAACTGACAAAGAAAACAGAAATAGAAACTTGTCTGGCCAGATCCAAATGGGTTCAGGTTGATAGTTTAAGGACCCCGACCCACACAAGGCATCCTTCAAACAGGTTGTTCTGTAGCCAAAACTAAGCTGAGTGATAGTTATACCTGTGCACTATGAAGACCAGATCACCAGTCCCGAGACTGCTCAGCATTATCATGATTGTATCTGAGGCCCTCACTCTTCCAAACCCTAAACACTCTGAGCAGAAGTAACAAAAACCCTCAATAATAATACCAACGTGGACAATGACTCGTATCGACATGCTTTGCTTTATTTTGGTAACCTCGGGAGCCGAGATAGGGCTGTCAATGTGTTCAATTAGCTTTTGTCCTTCTACTCGACTGGAGGACAAAAACTTTGAGCTGGTTCAGTTTTTCAGGCCAAGTTGGCAGGCCAATTAAATTGGTTGGACGTAGAGTCATGTACCAGAGGTGACACCTAGAGAATAATAGCTGTGATTTGTGCGACCGGCTCTCTCAAATTCTCACTTTCTTTATCGCTGTTTCTGCGTCTCTCGTCTCCGTCGCCTCCCTGCTCATTCAAGCCACTCTACCCTTCCTTTTGTCCTCATCCTCCTCTCTCTAACGGCACTGACAGAGATAGTGTGTCATTAAGAGAGTGAAGATGAGATCGGGGGGGTGACTGATTGGCTGGCTGGATTGTCGTGGAGACAGATTCTGCCTTTGAGATTGGCTCTCTGCTCTCTCATCTTGGTGGCACAATTGGTTACGATACCAGCACACACACACATACATACGCATCCACCTGCACACATTTACATCAGTTATTTGAACTGAATTCACTAATTTAACCAAGGAGACATTTAGACCTTTTGTATTTCAGTCACAATGCTTTTGCCTCTTCCACCCACGCATGTTCTGCCCATTATCTAAGTCCCAGTGCATTCCTCTGGTATGCACTGGGACAGTTTGCCAGCAGAACTACCTGCATAACACAGAGATGGTTAGCAATGCTTCCTCACAGCAAGTAAGTACTGCTAAGGACTGGGAGTTGGTCCCTGGGCACCGGACTATGGCTGCACTGCTCCTAATTAGTTAGGATTGGTTAAATGCAGAGGATACATTCATTGCCTACTTGGCATAATAAAGGAAACATTATTATTATATAACTGGACACTCAACTGCGCCTTAAGGGTCTATCAATGAAAACACAAACAGAATAAGAAGTATACCTATTGTTTTAAATGCACACTAAGCATTATGAGCTGTGGCTACTCCAAACTTTCTATCTTGGATCGTCAAATGAGGACCAAGCGACCAAAGCTGTTTTAGCTACAAAAGAGAGCGACACACACTCGCCTGATGGGCGTTCCTGATGGAGCCTAGCCTACTCCTGGTTGCTTGGCAAAAGTAAACAGAAATTCTCTGGTGCTACCTTCAAGCACGTCCCCTCTATTATGACGTCATGTTAACAAATCAAATGCCTTATGCTATAATGGCAAGTCTAAAGCGTGAATATTCCATCTATAAAATGGCCGCTGTTCTCCCTACCATCTCAACAATGAATTTTTGAATTTAAAAGTATTTATTTCTCGATAGGGGTAACAAAATATATGAGATAAAATGCCAAACATATCAGATCGATACAGAAATGCGATGTCCTGAAGCGTTTCCGCCATCTTGAATGATTTTCTTTGACTCAAGCTACCAACGTGCATACGCCACGCCCTCACGCTGCCTTCACTCCGATTGGCAGTCGCTTCCCGCATTGCTCGGCATTTGCATTAAATAGACTTCTTGTCTATTAGTTAGGCTAGCTAATGTGACTGAGGGGTTATGATGTTGATCAAAATCAAAATGTATATGAATTTCTTTATATTCAGGAACCTTACTGCCAAAAATTGCCTTTAACCTCAACCCACACTGTTTCATTTTGAACCACCAAACCCCACTTTTGGGGATATATTTGAATATAGTGTAATAGTGTGCACAGTGGCTGTCTTACCATGTGTCTTTTTTTTCAAGAGGAAGAGCTGAACTGGAGATGGAGAGATGTGTGTGCTTAAAGCAAGAAAGTTCACACACACGCAACTGATGCCCGTGCTCAGTTATTCAGAATAATCTCTCTGTCCAAGAATAATATCTGTCCATTGGCAGTGTGTAAGTCAGTGCTTTTCTTCTAATTGATCGATTTGAATTAACAACCTTCAAAAGAGACAAGCAGGGACCCCCTAGTACATGTATTGTATAAAATTGAGTTGCATAATAAAGTGGTTCGACAATGACATGTAAAGCCTCCACACATACCTTTTTATGGAGCCCTACAATACTTATTAGCTACCATTTACAGGGTTCATACGATTTGAAAAAACCTGGAAAAGTTATGGAATTTATAAAATGCAAATTCCAGGCCTGAAACGGTTTTGGAAAAGTCATGACATTTTTTTTAAGAAAGCATAATAATGTGATTACTAAAAAAAATCTTTACGTCGTCTTAACCTTAACTTGGGGGCACGATATTACAAATTCCACTACGAACTACATAAATTGTCATTCATTTTATTGTTAAACCTCTGAGGCTAAACGTTAACACAGATTTGTATTCTTATTGTATAATGTCGACGAAGATTTTCAGGAATACATAGTCATGGAAATTTGCCAAAAAGTATTGGTTGTAATGCGTATGAACCCTGTATTTACATATTCATATATCATCGCGTTTTAATGTCAAACATACATGTGGAAGGCACAGTGAATCCATTAATTAGCATCTGTGGATGGTGACCATAGTGGCTACACTACAGGCCAGTAAGTGTATTATCAAGGTTGTTGTTTTTCACAAATATGTTGGATTAATCTTTATTTTTTAGACATTTTTCCTTTTTGGGGGAAAAACTTTCAGTCAGGTGTCGCAGAACCCCCCTTGAAGATCACAGATATAGAGCCATATTTGTGACTGACGCCCTCTCTCTTTATCTCTCTATGTCTCTCGCCCTGTGGCAGGCCGGCTCCCAAGGCTTCATCAGAGCAAGGCAGCAGCAGTGACAAGAAGGAGCGTCCCATGAGCACCATGAGCGAAGCGTCAAACTACACGGGTGGCTCCGACTACAGCACCTTCCCCGGCAGCCCGACCACCACCGCCAATACCACCACCACCTCCACTTCATCCACACGGGTCAGTCTCCATCCATACAGCCCTTCAAACCAGAGCAATATTAAATATATAGCTCTAGATCAGGGCTAATAATAACATCACATTCATCAAGCATCATTAGCAGACAGAGGCTGACTAAGGCGGATAAGGCTGTCGGGTAAGATATTTTCACAGCGAGGCTATAAAAAAAAGGAGCCTGTTATGTTTTTTTATTTAGCCGTGCTAGCTGTGTGTCACAAGGCATGGCAATGTCAGTCAGACAGTAGGTAGACTGAAATATCAATAGCATTTACATTTTGGCTGCTTAGCATGCTAGAACACAAAGACAACATCTACACTACTAGGTTTTAGTTAAAAACACAATATCCTTTGCTACGTTTACGCCTAATGACCACACTACTCCGGCGTTTCCGAGTCCCTTAAACAGAGACATTTTAAGCAGTGCTGCCCTCATTTTGGTTGGAAGAGTCTGGGGTTGCTTAGAAGTCTAATGGAGACTTTCGGAATTGAGGAGCCAAAAGTCTAGTGTGGACGGAGATCTTATTTATCTTAAAACGACACTTAAATATGACAATGTAGTAATGTAGATAGCTTAAAAACATTTCCTCATAAACATCAGCATGGCTCGCTAACTAACAAAACAAAGACACCATAACCTACCAGTCTACATTTTGTGATATACTACTACACTGTACTCTGCCGCATGTTACACCGGTGATGTGACTCCATGGGATTT
Organism: Percina caprodes; assembly: GCA_013375575.1. Lineage (NCBI taxonomy): Eukaryota > Metazoa > Chordata > Actinopteri > Perciformes > Percidae > Percina > Percina caprodes. Next base: position 1,136,930 of record JABXJD010000170.1, on the reverse strand, counting down.
TGTATCTGCAGAAAGGCAGAGAGTGAAGGGTAACACACCACCAGCGGATGTGTGTATGTGCAGTAAACCCACAAACCCACTAGCATTGAAATCGTTGATGCTGGCAAATCAGACACATCAAAGAGTGTAAACTCTGCAAGGATGCTGAATTTTATTACATTCAGCAAATCCTGGGTACCATACTCTTACCTTCTCTTTTCTGTAAGGCACGTCAAGAGTAGATTTTAAAGGAATAGTTAGACATTTTGGGATGCATAACATCCTGGAGTCACAAAGAGTGATGAACTAATTTTGACACTAACGTTTTTTCAATAGAAACAAACAAGATATAGCATGTTAATTACTAAGCTTTAGAAATACTGGTAGGCAGCTTTTGTAACCAACCATTTCCTGCTTTCATAAATAAGTGATGCTTATACTACTTAACCCTCTGGAACCGAGAGGGTTGTACACGACTGAAAACAGCACCTCTGATTTATATTTTAAACATTTAATAACCATAAAACACAGAAACTTACCGATTGTTGCAGCTAACAAGCTAGCGGTTACGGAGGTCTCTTGATGTCCATAATTTATCACGTTTTCGCTCATTTCTGCCGCTCCGTGTTCCGTGTCTCCTCTCTCTCTGTGTGTTCAATTTCATTTGTTTAGGGAAGGGAAGGCAAGCATTATGCCCATATACAGTATGGGTGACAGTGAGAGCAAAGAGTATAGAGTGGGAAAGATAGTAATCCTCCAAGTCAAACTAGTCTAGTATGTGATCAAAGATATTATATAGCGGACAAGATAGATAACTACTGTTTTTCAGAGGAGAATGGCGTCACTGTTTTGAGATTTGGCATATATTTGTGCCTTTTTTGAAGAAATGTAAATAGTTTGTGCTTTATATGAGTTATAATGTTTATTATGTTTATTTTTTGCTTATAGGAGAACTGTTTTGACAACACTGACAACACAAATGCTTGTGTAGCATTGCTGTGGGTGTAATATCAATAAATATGACTTTATTATGTTGATTATGCATGATTAGCTGGGAGACTTCTTCTAGACAAGGGTCACTTGTGGAATACCTGCGGAACAGGGACAGGAAGTAGTTCTTTTGGAGAGGATGGCCGGTGTGTTGTAGCAGTGTTTTGCCATTGAGAGCGAGCTAGCATGCTAGAGCTAGCATGTGCTACGGTTAGCCACCTCGTCTCGGCTAGTGACGTAGAAACCTGTGCAGATGTTGAACAGCTCACTCAGAGACTGAAGGCAGAGGACATTCAGAAACTGGATTTCACTCAAAACAGCATGGATAGCTTTTTTCCAAGTTTGTATGCGTGTGGAAGCACCAGAGACACAAACTAACATAATACTATTTTGACTTCCGCTTACACTGGCCAGAAGAAAATGTTTTGCTGCGATATCTTCTACTAACAACTACAGCATGATCAACATGTGTGTTTGTTAAGGTTAGGGAAAGATCTTTGTCTGGGTTGAATTTTGTAAAAGTCCATGGTGACTTGAATCACAAGTCAGGATGTTCACTTTTTAATTTTTAACTGAAACCATGAGCCGTCCCTATCCCTTTAACTAGTGGAGTCAAGTCATTTTGATTTACACGGCTCAAAATCACAAATGTGCCTTAAAAGACTTTACATCTGGATAGCATACAGCACCCTCTATCTTTAGACCCTCAGCATTTTGTAGCCTAAACTCAAACCCAAGCATGTGATGGACTCATGATGCTACATGTAGGGTTAAAGCCCATAGGAAGTACATTGTCTGGAAAAACCCATTACCACTGAACCCAACCTGTTCTCACTGCCAACTCATAAAATACTGATGCTTGGTCAGTGGCTCTCAGCGTCAGATACCGATGCAAAAATCACACTGTACAGATAGCTTTATTTGTCACACATGTACAGGTACACAGTGAGATGATGCTTTTTTTGGAGCAAGCCTCCTGGCCGCAACTATTTTAAGCGCTGCCACACGCTCTCCTGAAGCATCAGTATGGGTCGCAGCCGGCAGAGCAGCAGCTCGACCGCGACGCTGTAAGATAACGTATTATTAAAGGGTAACTACCATTTTTTTTCCAACCCCTATTTTCCTGTTTTTGTGTCTAAGTGACTGATCAACAATCTTTGACATTGGTCCGGTATTAAGCGAGCTCGCTGCAGTCGGCAGCAGCAAAACAAGCTACGATGTAAGTTAATAAAGTTATTGTCCAGCTTGTATATACATTCACAAAAGCTTGTTTTGCTGCTGACAGGCTCAGATTAGTATTCTAAATGTCTGAAAACATTATGGAAAAGATTTCCTAGGAGATAGACCTCTAAAACCTCTTTGAGAGCTTTCTCTTTAACCAGAAAAAGCTCTGTGGTTGCTAGCGCTAAACCCACCAGACTTTTAAAAAACAATACTTTTAGCGTGTAAATCAGTAAACTGTGTTTATTTCAACCTAAACTAGAGTTGTGAGGGTTGGAAAAATGGAAAGACGACCCAAAACGTCTTTTCATAGTTTTATATTGTTTCTGTCGACATTGAATGAAGTGTGTTTTACGATGCTAAAATTACTGTTTATTACATGGAGTCTGGTGGGTTCAGTGATTGCAATTTTGCCGATGTTTTTTATGTTTAAAAAAGGATCTTACTCTTTAACAGAAAGGTCGTCCTCCTTAGAAATTCTTTTCATAATGCTGTCAGAGACTTAGAATATTAATCTGAGTCTGACAGCGGCAAAACAAGCACTTTTGTGAAGGTAAATACAATCTGGACAATTATTTTTAATCTATTAACTTACATTGTAGCTTGTTTTGCCGCTGCCAACTGCAGCGATCTCCCTTAATACTGGACCGATGTCAAAGATTGTTGTTCCCATCAGTCACTAAGACACAAAAACAGAAAATTAGGGTCCAGGTTGAAAAATCCAAGTTGGTTGGGGGGGGTGAGGGGTCAAACAACACAGGACTTTCCCCCAGGAGACCGAAGGTTTATGTAGAGCTGGGCAATATATTGATATTACACCAATATCGTGATATAAAACTATACATTGTCTTAGATTTTGGATATTGTAATATGACAGAAGTGGTGTCTTTTCCTGGTTTTAAAGGCTGCATTACAGTAAAGTGATGTAATTTTCTGATCTTACCAGACTGTTCTAGCTGTTCTATTATTTGCCGTTACCCAGTTAGTCATTATATCCACATTACTGATGATTATTTATCAAAAATCTCATTGTGTGAATGTTTTGTGAAAGCACCAATAGTCAACACTACAATATCGTTGTGGTATCGATATTGAGGTATATGTTGAAAAAATATCGTGATATTTGATTTTTCTCCATATTCCCCAGCCCTAGGTTCACGTCCCTTTCTTCTCGTTGAAACGGACATTTTATAACCCCTCCCACCATCTTTTCCTAAACCTAACTGTCCCGTTCTTCAGCAGCATGTCAATTAATCGTAGGTCCTGACCCAGAGTGTCAAATAGTGACGCCAAGAGTCCCGACCAAGCGTGTCTAAATTTGACACTAAAGAAGAGTTTTAGCTTTTTGACGCTATCAGAGTAAAAATGTGTTGTTAAAACCACACCCTGAAATGTCAGGAAACATCATTCTGATGGATACACACATCATATATCATGTCAGCATCTGGTAAATGGCTTACTAGCAGATGCATCCTATTTGTCTTCAATTTAGACTCAATCAAAGAACGCCTCGGATCCTTTTGCTATTGACTGACATAAAGAGACTTTCACGCTGCAGTGCTGCATTTTTTCAGTAAGCGAGCCGTGATGTGTAGGGGATGTCGACAATGCTTTGTTTAATGAGCTGAATATATCTGCCTCTGTTGCTTGTTATAGCTGCCGGAGACACTGCTATTTCACAACACCAGCTTCTTCACAACCAATGCACCAAATGATGCGTCATGTCAGATTGCTGTGTTGAGGTCAGGAGAGAAAAAGCTGATATTTTGGGTTGTTGTTTCTACCAGCTGGGTTCTAACTTTAGGACAGGAGTGTAAAGCTCAACGTCTCTAAGGACGGCTACACACTGGCTGCGTCACACGAGCGTGGCGTTTCTGCTGCGTGGATTTTATCAATGTCCTACGCACCAGAAATGTGTCTGACTCGGTGCCGCTGCTGCTAGGTGACGTCTAACGGCTATATCGGACATAGCACCGACAGATTCAAACTCTGAAAAAATGGGTAAACGTAAAAAATATATAGGCTACTGCTCTGATTAAAGCAAGACAACATCGGCTGTATTGACGGCAAAATAGACTAATTTCAGTATGACAGGTCCAGTATTTGGAAATCTTTTTTTTATTTTTATTTACATTTATATCTCCAGTGATGTCAAAACCTAGAGACTTTCAAACATCAACATGTCATTTATTAATATGTATTTGAGTCAAAATGACATATAAACATCTTTTCCTGATCTATTTTGCCTGGAAACGCTTCCAACATGCTCATGTGTCGCGTGAGAAATAGGCGCCGGTTCCATTTCTGTCAGGCACACATTTCCGCACGTGAGACATGCGTGTCACGCAGGCAGCGTGTAAGCTCTAACCTGTTACCATGAGGGCTGAAATAGAAACGTACACGCCACAAAGCTGACACGCTCGCGTGACGCATCCAGTGTGTAACAGGCCTAAGGGCAACTATGGAAAAACAGAATCACATTGAGGGATAGATAGTGTACTGACATGCTTTGATTTTTCTCTAAAAAGTCATATACGCCTTAGAATGTTGAAAAAGCCCCAATAACGTTGACAAAAATGACGGACAAACATAACGTCAAAAATAGCACCACATTTTTAAAGAAAAACATCAAAAAAAGCGGCAAAAACTATGAAAATGTCACCAAAATGTTGGAAATAGTGGCATTTTTGTGAACCTGAATTGATGTGCGGGCTGTATCAAGAGGCCGGATTTGGCCCGCGGGCCTTGAGTTTGCTGTAGGAGATGAAAGATTAAAGACTAAAGCATAGCCGGGGCTGTTCCAAAAGGTGTATTGACTGTTTTGGGTGACTTTTATTCCGACCTGTAATGGGTTTTTTTTCTTCTCTAGAGCGGAATATAACATGTATTACCCATTCCTGTGTTCCAACAGCCCTCTAGGTCTTCCAAAAAAGTTCACAACTTCGGGAAGAGGTCAAACTCCATCAAGAGGAACCCCAATGCCCCGGTTGTCAAGAGCAACTGGCTTTACAAACAGGTACGGGAAGAAGAAGGCCATATATATATATATATATATATATATATATATATATATATATATATATATATATATATATATATATATATATATATTGTTTTGAATAGTGAGTATAAGATGATGCCATCAGTCAGGAGGTTAGGGTTACCAAACAGGTTTAAATGTGCTGAGTTTAAATGTTGGTAATATTTGTGGTACTTACCATTATGGTTGTAGGATTTGCAATATCTGATAGGGTACTGGTGCAATAGTTGTAATTTGATATTGGTATTACTCACTGATGAATTTTGGCATTGTGCAATACATAAGTTATTGACATGCATGGTTTTATGGGAAATGTGTAATCTGGGCAGAATGAAGTGCAATCTGAGTGGAGGGTGTGTTGTGGGTCCTCTTCTCTTCTGCTGTGAGTGTGAGGAAAGGTAGGAAGGAGGGGAGGGGGGGGTCTTGTGTGAGGTGTATCAGATAGGATGACATTAGGGCTGCATGATATGTGCTAAAATCAAAATCACCATTAATTGCACATTTTACCTCAATAACGATAAATTAACTATTATTAAATTACATTTGTTTTACATTTTGATTAATCGTCCAGCCCTAGATGACATAATGTATGCTTATGTTTTATGCATGTTCACTGTGTGTTTGTGTGCGTTGTGTCACCCTTTTCTGTTCTCTAGACTGCCCAGGACAAATTTCACCGATAGGCTTATCTTATCTTATATAACCTTCCTGTAGTTTCTACATCAGAAATATGGTTTGTTTTCAACCAAAATGCCCAAAAATAACATGGATGGGTTCACAAAACACTCTTCTGAAAGTAAAATGAATGATCAGTTCACTTCTTTTTATAGCATATTTTACATAAGCATGAATATAGACGAACACAGTTTATAGGCATCCTACATGTATGACTAGACACGCCTATAGGCGATAACTCAGTTGCTTCCTTCAGTCAGACAATCAACGCTTATCTTCACTTCTCTTTATACCCAATTTTAACTTCTCCTTTCCATATACTGTCATTGCTTTAGCCTATTACGGTATTTCAGGTACAACCCTGGCAAGCTGAACCATCCATCCATCGTCATCCCCTTATCCGGGGTTGGGTCGCGGGGGCAGCAGCTCCAGCAGGGGACCCCAAACTTCCCCTTCCCTACCATTACCATTAACCGGCTCTGACTGGGAGATCCTGAGGCGTTCCCAGGCCAGGGTGGGGATTTATCTTAATTCAGTTGTATTTATAGTGTCACATCATAACAGGAAGTTATCTCAGGACACTTTACAGATAGAGTAGCTCCAGACCACACTCTATAATTTACAAAGACCCAACAATTCGCTCCAAGAGCAAGCTTTTAGTCCTGGGTCTTCCCCGAGGCCTCCTCCCAGCAGGATGTGCCTGGAACCCCTCCCAAGGGAAGCGCCCAGGGGGCATCCTTACCAGATGCCCAAACCACCTCAACTCGAGCCAAAGCATACAGTGGAAATGAGGCATATGTGAGGCAACATGACAGTTGTTTCGTGCTGAGTAAAGAGAATCGAGTGATTGAATCATGCAGCAGCCATCATGCCAGACCCTCCTCCACAGTGCTGCACAAGAGGGTCTGACTAGTCCCCACAGCATTACTTATGGGAGAAAAACATGCTCTGGTTTATTGGCATTTCTTTAAACCAATCACAATCGTCTCGGGCGGTGGTAAGCGCCGGATAGAGCCACGGTGCCTCTGCTAAATAGCCTCAGGTAGGAACTTGTTTTGGTGGAACATGTGTACCTTCAAAAGTAGTTATAGTCGGGTTGGGTTGGAAACATTGAGTCCTGCAGCAGCCTGAGGGTTCTGAGGAATTGGGGGGACCCTGTTCCTGCTGCAGGGCTTGACTGGACGTTAGCTAACCTACCTTGGGGCTCAGTTTGTTCTCTCATTACTTTTCCACCCACTCGTTGCAAGTTGAGCAATTCTTTTTGCCCCACAGACATCTACTCCGGGTCAATTTCCCAATTGGTCTGCGGACCACTGACCACTCTGCGGCTCCCTGATGACAGTCTCATCAAGCTGTTCAGCTCAGCTATCCATTCCCTCCATCTCAGCCTCGGCCCCTGTGCTGCTGCTCACTGTATTCACATCCAGACGAGAATCGATTCACTTCATGCCAGCATAGCCTCCTCTCTTCCCCTCAGACCTGTCAGGCAAAGTGCTCCCTCGCACAAGAAATGTCAGCAGTGTTTACCCAAAGCTCCTAACCTCGGGATCTGTGGCCAAACGCGACGCAGATCACACTCCGAGCGAACGGTCTCAAAGAAATGTGGTATTGCCGCATAGAGAAAAGCACAGGCCTTCGCCCTGAGCAGCACAGAGGCATTTTGTCACTGCCTTATGAAGAGATAAAACAGAGCAATTTGTCTCAGAGGGGGAGATAGAAGCTGGTTAATAGAAGCAGCCAGAGGGGGAGACAGCGAGGGTGTCAGGAAGAGGGGAAGTGAAGGGAGATCAAAGAAGAGGGTGTGTGTGTGTGTGTGTGTGTGTGTGTGTGTGTGTGTGTGTGTGTGTGTGTGTGTGTGTGTGTGTGTGTGTGTGTGTGTGTGTGTGTGTGTGTCGTTTGCTGTAATGACTCCACTTTGACTGGCTGATGGTGTGTGACCTTTGACCCCTGCAGGACAGCACAGGCATGAAGCTGTGGAAGAAGAGGTGGTTCGTTCTGTGCGACATGTGCCTCTTTTACTACCGTGGTAAGGACACACACACACACACACACACACACACACACACACACACACACACATACATCCAGATGTGTGATGCAGACTGTAGATTGTAGATGGTTTTAATTGTCAAATCAAAAGCAAGTCCGTGTTTTGTTCAAGAAAGCACATTCACTGTTTCAAGGATGATACATATGATACCACTCATGTTCGAAGGCCATCCCGTGTTAAACTCTTTATGTGACCAATGAAGGGAAAACTGTGATTTAATCAGTAGGAAAACAACATACATGCAGTTTTACCTATCCAACCTGTCGGATTGGTATCTGCCCCACTTTTCCACTTTGTGTTTCTTTGCTGCGGTACTCACTTCCTGCATTGTGTAATTCACAATAAAGTAAATTTTCTGCACTAAGCTGAGTTTAAATTCAGTTTAGGGCTCTCAACCATCATCTAAACACCAAATGAGGGAATATCTGTTGGAAGAATGTTGTTCATCCCTCCAGTGGAGTTTGAAATCTGAAAAGAAAACTCCACATCCAATATTAATCGAAGTTGACACAATACAGCAACATGAACTATTTAAATTAGCTGATACTTATTGGCTCTTACCGGTGTATCTCTGTATGCACTCGGTCCACAGCAATCCCACCAATGAGTCCCAAAACATCCCAGTTAGAGAGGAAAGCCCTAAACATAATTCTTGTAAATCGTTACAATCATTCACACTACACTCAGCTGAGTAACACATACAGCCGCTAAAGCAGGCCTACCTCGTTGCACCATCCAAATATTCTTCAAAACTTTTTAACATTTTTAAAGTGTAGCTTACTAGCTCAAAGGTTGTTGTTGTTGTTTCCGACAGTGAAGGGATTTTGAGATTGGCAACACACACACACACACAGAATGGAAGGTGAGATGTCAGCCTTTATCCTGGAAATGTACTTCGACTGAGCAAGACTATATGTTTCATTGCAAAGCAGTGTTTCAAAGCAGCAGATTACAAATATGTCAGGGTGAGTTTAAAGGAAAACTATGACATATTCACAAGGTAATTACAATAAATGACGGGCTGAATTATTGTCGGTATTTTTAATTATTGTGGTATTTGCCCATGGCCCCAGAGAGATTCCACCCAATACGGTGGAGGTGAATTCAGTTTGTTGTGCTCTCATCATTGATGAAGTGTTTATGTCGCTGAGCTCATGTACCTGCCTGGTAGCGAAAGACGAAAATAACATATACGCAGCACTAATACAACTCTGTTTTTATCGCTTAATCAAGAGCAGAGTCCAGAGGTTAAGTGTCCTTGCCAGTTAAAAGTATTTGTCCTTGCTTTCACCCACAGTTGCAACGCCGCGCTGCAGCACCACTAATTTACAACTTTACGTCCACAAGAGCTCATCTCTTCCTCCTTCCTGTCTCCTAAACCCTTGAGAGAGATTTTTCCATCTCCATAAATTGATAAATTAGCCGCTCCCAGAGCGCAATCAGCAGCCGCTTTCATGACAAACCCGAGGGAAAATTGGATGTTTATTGGCTTAGCCAGCCAGAGACGAGAGCGAGGAGGCGTCCTCTGGAAGGACAATGTCGTGCTCAGCTTCGGATAATAACCTCTTCTTCTTCCATTTTCTCTCCTGCTTGCTTCATCACTTTATTCTAAGTACTGTTTGTCACTCAGGTTGGGAGGTGTTGGCAGAATTTGGAGTTGTTGAAGCAGGGATGATAAGCAAATAACGTCTAGGTACATTCATTCAGCATGCACTCTCTAACAACTCCATTACTACCAGAGTGAGGCACTGATGAGACACTGATGATTACAGCTGTCGTAACATGACATGAAGCAGCTTTTTCAGGCTATCCCAACTTTTGGCTGTACAACTTGATGAAGTTGATTATGCAGGATTCATCTTCTGTTAGATGAATAAAGGCGGAAAGGGCACCAACATACTTTACTCAAATAAAAAAGTACTATATAATAATTATAAGCTGTAAAGATGAAAGGTTTGTGGGCGCCCGGATGCTCTCTCCCCTTTCATGTCTTCCGCTGTCTTCTTGATGAAAAGTGCGTAATGTCTGTCTTAGTGTTTGATGCCAGTGTTGTTACTCTCTGTGTGTTCTGAGTGACAGTGTGTGTGTGTGTGTGTGTGTGTGTGTGTGTGTGTGTGTGTGTGTGTGTGTGTGTGTTTGAAGAGTTGTGTTGCTGTGAATGAGTTCTGCAGGAGACTCAGGTGACTGTTGGTAGTGCAGACTCGAGTTAGAATTCTGTGGCCTCAGTTGTGACCAGTCTGGTACAGCAATCGAAAAAAACTTTAAATTAAAAGTAAGTCATGTATAAAATGTAATGTACTTTTTCAAAATAAGTGTGGGGGGTGCTGATTAATTTTTTTTACATTCTTCTCTTTATCTATATGCCTATAGATAACAGATAACATCTGCTTATTAGCAGGATGTTTTATCAAAGAACTAAATGCATTTCCATTTAACCCTGTGAGGACGCACTGGTGAGTCCAAGCGATGTTTGGCAACCCTCCAACTCAAAAAGCAATATTACAACATTTGACATTTATTTACTATTTAATTCATGTATTTCGCTACGTGTGTACTTTTCGAGACTTTTCTAAACTCATTTCAAGGACCAAAACAAGTTTAGAGATTTGAGTAATTTCAAAAAGTGAACATCAATTTTTCAGCTTTCATCTCTTTACAGATTGCTCTGGAACACATTTTCCCCATTGTACAAAAAGCTCAGTTTGTTCTGAACATATGAAACACGTGTATCCGGTTATATGCAAAAATGTAAAGATGCCCTTAGGCCTCAAAGTGTTGAATGCGTACACGGTTGTCTGCCCTTGACTTGGGCAGCTTTGTGTGTGTGTAAATGTAAATATAGTCTATTTATGTAGAGTTTTTCTAGTCTCACTGACTACTCAAAGCGCTTTAACATAGTACAGGAACCATCCACCATTCATTCTCATTCACACACTGTGGCCAAGGCTGCCGTATAGGTGCCACCGGCTCATCAGATACACACTCACACACACATTTACACTCCGATGCGCAGCATCAGGGAAAACTCAGGATTCAGTGTCTTGCCCAAGGACACTTGGACATGGGACTGCAGGGCCAAGGATCAATCCACCAACCTTCCGATTGGCAGGCGACTGCTCTACCCCTGATGATAAGAAGGCAATATAAGTGCCATTCGATGCAAGATCACACTTGTTGTCACTTTGGGCTTTAGGGTTAAAGGGAATGTAAATGTGTAACTGTGATTATTTGCCCATTAATGTATAAGCCTGCAGCCTACTGGAACTGCAACAGTCTGTTTTACTTATACAAGCAGAAATAAACAAGCAGGAACTGTTCCTAGATTTGAATTCAAACTGGATGATGAAAGCAGTCAGATCTGGCAGAAATTGGGCTGTACAGCCTAAATAAAGCACAGTATGTTGGTACAATACAGACATTACTTACTTACAGCAGTGAGAGTACTTGCAATTAGTTACTTCCACCCCTGGACTTTAACTACTTTGCACTAGAAACTAGTTAACAGTTTGTCCATCAATATAATGACCTTGCGGGCACAAATTGTTATCTTAAAATATCTTGTGTGAACTAGATATGAATCTAATATCTAGATATGAACTAGATATTAATCCAATATCATGTGTGCACAAATCAATCTGTTGTGTGCATCTTTTTTTTCACTTTTTTAGATCCTTTTTTTAAAAATTTTTTTAATATATATTCAGAACAGAAAAACACAAACTGAACAAGAAGAAAAATCCTCTCCCACCCCCCACCCCCACCATCTGCAGTCTGAGGCTCCATAGATGCCCAATACTTTTATTGTCAATTCTGAAATATTTGCCAAACATACAGAGCAATTGAAAATACTTTTCTCTCCCACCTACAACAAGGACACTTGCAACAAGCATGATATAAAAGATAAGAAATATATGCTGGAAATTAAAAAGATAAAAGATATGTAACGTATACAATACAGTAATACAAATAAATAATGCAAATGTAGGCCAAACCCAAACAGTATACTGAAAATAGCCTCGGGGAATGAAACTGTTAAAATAAGGAGTTCACCTGGTTGTAATAAACCATAATAATCATTTAAGCAAACCTATATCTTAGTAGTTCCAGTTTGTGTGTATGGGTTCAAGACTCATCTGAACAAAAATGTTTTTTGCAGCTTCTTCAAAACTCAGTGAAGAGCCTTGAAATGTCAAAAACCACCCACTCACCCTGCAGTGTAAACCAACAGCATGCCAGCTCTCTCGTTCGCTTCCTTTCTCGCTCACTTTCTGTGTGTGCATGTATGTGTGTCTGTGTGTGTGTGTGTGTGTGTGTGTGTGTTCTGTATCTCAATAATTCAGCAGAGGGGATGGGGCTGGAGGAGCCCCTGCTAAAGCAAACAGCAGCGCCGGCTGCAGGCTCTGTAGGTTTTTTGCTGCAGCTGGGGTCTCTGCCTGCATTGTGCTGTCTGCCTGGAAGCTGCCATCAAACAGCACTGTGCTAAACAGAGCACAGAGAGGTGATGGAAGGATGCTCACTTTGTTTGTTGCAAGGCCTTTTTAAAAAAAAATAATAATAATAATAATCTGGCATTGGTTAGTGGACTGTAATGCATTCACATGTTTTGTTGTGTTGCTTACATGTTGAAGACGTTCCGCGGTGTGTACCACTCCAGGGGCGATTCTAGGATCAGAGCTTTAGGGGTGCCTGGCACCATTTCAGCGCAATTTCACTTGATTCTACTGTGCTAACTTTGTTTGTGACATCATTTTGGACCATCAGGGTGGGGGAAACACAGAAAGTAACTAGAAAGACACCAACAATTCTGCTGCTTAATGCTGAGTCACAGGCCAATTACTACAGAGGTGACGTGGTGTTACAGATAAAATTGGGTATTCATCTATGGGAAAGCATTTCCAAATCGCAGTATCAATAACTTCTGGGAATGACAGATTAACAGTACTATTTTTTTAGGTGACTATTTCTCCGAACTTTTTTTCTGAATGATCACGGCATCTAGATTCTAAGGTTAGTTTCACGATCCTGTGATATTCCTAGGGCAGAACACCTTAGATTGTTAATTTTATGTCTGCTGAAATCTCAAGATAGATATTTTATTGATCCACAAGGGGAAATTCAAGGTCCCAGTAGCTTACAGACATCACACACAACATACACATACATCATAACAGGATGTTAAAACAACAAATAACAAACAAATCCACATGAATAATATGGATATGAAAATATATACTGTATATATGTATGTATATGTACAGTATATATACATATATGTAGAAATACATACATACATACATACATGGGAAAAGTAACTACATTTACATACTGTAAATCGTTTTTTTAATTGAGAATTGTTTTTTATTCAAAAATCGATATTGAATCAAATTGTAACATTTTCTGAATGGTACACCCCTAGTAGCTCACATAGAAAGCTTTGTCACACATATTTGCTGCTATTTCTGACATTTTGGGGGAGAAAAAAGAGACTTCAGATACAGTATTAGGGGACCATTAAGGTCTATATAAAAGAGCCTTCAGATACAGTATTAGGGGACCACTAAGGTCTATATAAAAGAGACTTCAGATACAGTATTAGGGGACCACTAAGGTCTATATAAAAGAGACATCAGATACAGTATTAGGGGACCACTAAGGTCTATATAAAAGAGACTTCAGATACAGTATTAGGGGACCACTAAGGTCTATATAAAAGAGACTTCAGATACACTGCTAGGGGACCACTAAGGTCTATATAAAACCATCCAAAGAGCACCATGTCATGGGCCCTTTAATGGTTTTGAAAACTTCTTCTGTGGAAGATGCTGGGAGAAACTGATCTGGGCTACTTTTCCCTGGTAACTTCCCTGTGATATTACATAAACAATTAATTACATACATAAACCATTTGCAGTAGTCACCTGTAACCATCTCTGTGTTTTCTGTGCTTTAATTATCCCACAACAGTTGTCTTTTCCCCTTCTGGGGTTTGCCACCCAACGATGAATACTCAGTGTGTGTTATGAGCAGTCCAACCACTTATTCACTCTACAACCTCCTGTGACACCGATACATCTTTATTGAGCATATGTCCACTGAAGCTGATCCAGAATCCACTTAGTTTAGTGTAGGTGGATGTGGCTTTGAATGCAAATGTCCCGCTCTAACATGTGGCCCCTCTTCTTTCTTGGGTGCAGATGAGAAAGAGGACAGCATCCTGGGAAGTATCCTGCTGCCAAGCTTTCACATCTCCATGTTGTCTGTGGATGACCACATCAGCAGGAAATACGCCTTCAAGGTAAATCACACGTGTCTGTTTTTTAATTAATGGTGGTGGTGATGATGATGATGATGATGATGATGATGATGATGATGATGATGATGATGATGATGATGATGCTAACAAAGTGCCTGGTTAAAAACCAGGTTAAGAATGGTTTACTTAAGTTATACTCTACCCTGACTGGATCGTCCCATCTCTACACACACACACACACGTACATACACACACGCAGCCAGCCAACAGGACCACATTGCTCATTTGCCTCTTTGAATAACCTAATACACTGTTTTAAAGGAAGAGTTCACAATTTTGGGAAATAGATTTATTTATTTTTTTGAGAGAGAGAGAGAGAGAGAGAGAGAGATACTTCATACTGTATGTTCTCCATATGATCTTTTGTTTCATTTGTTTTCTTTCTGAAATTTAACACTTAGCAATCATCAGATATATATGATATTAATATATATCATATTGATATACTACTGTTTCTCTATTGAGCCTAAATAAATTATCTAACGCGCGCGCACACACACACACACACACACACACACACACACCATTGCATCATCCTTGAGGCTTTGGCAAAAAATAAAATCCAAAATATATGCCAATAAATCAATTTGATAGAGAGAGATACAGAGAGACAGACAGAAAGAGAGAGAGAAAAAGAGAGAGACAGAGGAAGATACAGAGAGAGAGAGAGAGAGAGAAACAGAGATAGACAGAAACAGATACAGAGAGAGAGAGAGAGAAAAAGAGATACAGAGAGAGACAGACAGAAACAGAGATACAGAGACAGAGAGAAACAGATACAGAGAGAAAGAAACTGAGATACAGAGAGAGAGAGACTGAGTTACAAAAAGAAACAGAGATACAGAGAGAGAGAGAGAGACAGAGAGAAACAGAGATACAGAGAGAGAGGCAGAGAGAAACTGAGATACAGAGAGAGAGAGAAACAGAGATACAGAGAGAGAGAAACTGAAATACAGAGAGAGAGAAACTGAGATACAGAGAGAGAGACAGAGAGAAACAGAGTTACAGAGAGAGAGAGATACAAAGAGAAAGAAACAGAGATACAGAGAGAGAGCAACAGAGATACAGAGAGAGAGAGAAAAACAGAGCTACAGAGAGAGAGAGAGAGAAACTGAGAGAAACAGAGATACAGAGAGAGAGAAACAGAGAGATATCCTGGAATCACCCCTGCGCCCAATCACAGCATATAGTGGTATGAATCGTTCTTGTTAACAGGTCTACTCATTCTGTAGCAATTTATTACAATGAACCTACTTTCTTTATAAGTATAACAATGAAAACTGAAGAGTTGGAACTTGGGGCCATTGTACAGAGCCTCACAGTACACGAAGCCAGGTAAAGTCGTTTATTGTTGAATACTTTTTTTTTTTAAAGTCACTTCTGGTAATAAGGGCTCCCGGTGCGGGCGGAGGAAGCAGAAGTGGATATCATCTGTTCACCTGTGTGGTTTATGTGAATGAGAATACATCATATGACCTTAGAACACCTCCGTATGCCAGTAATACACTTATGAAATGTCTTGGATGCTCAACCTTGTTTGTTTCTCCTGCAAATAAAGGTTTCAAAAGGATTATTGGATTTTAAGATCTGCGAGCCATTAACAGAAGCGCAACTGGCAAGTTGGTCTCCCTGCTCAGTCTCTCCGCGGCCAGGGTTTTAGTTTTCAGAGTTGCCTATAACATGCACAGCTTAATCAAACACATACTGTGCACACAGAAAGATGCTGGGCGGACACCTAAGTGTCATTCTTATTCATGCAGCTTTACCTACAGTATGCCAAGACACAAACAGGAGCCTCAAAGACTTTCACACCAGTGTTTTCACACTTGAGCGGAAACCCATGGAAAAGGAAGCACACACACACACACACACACACACACACACATACACACACTTCTGCCAGCAGGGATGATGTAAAGACTCCCTGCTGGTATCTCAAGGTCCCCATCACACTGCTGTTTATCTCCTCCTCTCGCTCCCTCTCGGTCGATCTGTTTCTCCTCCCCCTCCTATTTATCAATCTCTCACTGACAATCTCCCCACCCCCTCTTTCTTTCTCTCTCTCTCTCTCTCTTTCTACACTGCCAGGCCACTCACCCCAACATGCGGACGTATTATTTCTGCACTGACACATCCAAAGAGATGGAGTCCTGGATGAAAGTCATGACGGATGCTGCCCTCGTCCACTCTGAACCAGTGAGAAGGTCGGTGCTCGTCACAGGGACGTGCCTACAGACAGATGGGGTGGTTGTGAAATAAAGTTAGACACACACAGTCACACATTGTCCAGATTAGAGGGCTATAATATTCATGAAGTGTTTTATCACAACTCTAGGGTCATCCTAAAACCTCCATACGTGCCTAGTTAAGAGCTTCCTCGCATGAAGACTAGAAAAACTCCTCAACAGACTTGTTGTCATGGGTGATATTGTTATTCATGGAGGAACTTAACATATCATAGTTAATGAGTTTCATTAACCCTGTGAGGATGTACTGGTGAGTTCAAGCAATGTTTGACAACACAGCTCAAAAAGTAATATTAGATGTTGGGTTGACGTTCAAGGTATTTTCAAACAAAATGAGTCTAGCTCGCCCCTCCCTCCTCCTCATCCCGTCCCCTCTCCATCTTCTATGCTTCTATGGCTAAAAAAAGAAACTAGACAATAGACCTACTATACTACTATTTCTGAACCCAACACAAAATGTCCCATATACAGTATATTATACAATGAGTACTGTATCACACTGAGGGAATAAATTCACAGGTTTAAAGTCTTTGCTGTGAATATGAAGTCGTTGCTCGGGAAACAGTAAATCGTTCTTTTTTCCCACAGAAAAATCATACATTCCACAAACGAGCAAACAAATACATCAGAGGCTGGGTCTATTGGGTCTACCATTAATTAACAACCACACATCAAAAGAGAAAATAGAATAGAAAAAAGAAAAGAAGAAGAAAGAAATTCAAATAAATAAATCAATAAATAAAGGTGCTTGAGATTCCTTCCTTGTTTGACAACTCAATGTTTGGATAAACTCAATCTGTCAGAGTGAAAAACAATAATTTCCATAAAGAAATAAGACACACAGCCAGTATTTTGAATTCTCCACTGGTCTGTCCTACCTATTAAAATACAACAGTTAAATACGCCAGTAGTGCTTCCCTGTGGTTAAGCCAGTGGGAACTGACACTGTCCAGTCTTGCACTGTCACAGGTTCCTGGCAGAGCTCAGAACAGGAGGGGGACAGAGTTAGACGGGCTGCCAGACAAACACAGGACTTCTGACACTTGAGTTATCTTTGACATCTGTGAGAAGACTTGAGTCTTTGCCACATTCTTCTCTTTCTTTCTTGCCAGGCTGGACAAGTTGAAAGTGGATCAGCGGACACCTCAGGAGTTGAACAACTTCCTAAACCACAGAGTCCTAACCCGGCCCGAGATCCAGAACAACGAACGCAACCGTGAGCCCGTGCGACAACACTCCCTATCTCGAGTGGACGACAAGCGGCAGAAAGACCTAGAGAAACACAACTGCCAGCGGGAGTACTACACCTTACAGAGAGACGGGGAGAAGTACTCGCTGAAGAAAGACGGCGTGAGCTACATGCTTCAGAAGGACGGAGAGAGGTATCTCCTCCACAAGGACGGGGAGAGGTACATGCTGCGGAAAGACGGGGAGAAGTCTTTGCTGCAGAAAGACGGAGAGGTGTGCGCACTCCACAGGGATCTGGAGAAGCATGCTGTCCAGAACAAGGACGAAAAGTGCACTGTGACGCCGACGGAGGAGAGATACGCGCCGTCTAAAGATGGAGAGAAGTATCTGCTTGCGAAGGATGGAGAGAAATACGCACTGCAAAAAATAGGAGACAGGCACACACTCCAGAAAGATGGAACGAAATACGTTCCCCAGAAGCAGGTGAAGAGACAGCTGTCATTAAAGGAGACGGAGAGGTACGGCGTCATGAGGGAGATGGAGAATAAATATGGTACCATACAGGTTGTGGACAAATACGGCACTCTGAAGGAAGTGAGGAAATACAGCACGCTCCGGGAAGGGGATAAATACGCTACTCTCAGAGATGCAGGGAAGTACGCTACGATCCGTGGTGGGGATAGATATGGCTTCCAGAGAGACCCGAGTGCAGAGAGGTCGCTGACTAAAATCAGCAGCATCAAGCTGCAGCCGGCTCAGGCCGCCGCGATCGCAGCCGCAGTGTCTGCATCTCGCCAGGGCCAGGCCAATCTCAACGTCCCGCATCCTGCGCAGGTCAACGGCTCGGGGTCCTCAGCGGCGCCCGCGGAGCAGACTGGGGACTGCAGCCCGGCAGAGGTGGACAGCAGCCTGGCCATGGGTCCAGTAAAGTCCCCTGCTCTGGTCCAGGAGCCGGAGAAGGGCCTGTCCCGGACCAACTCCATGCAGCAGCTGGAACACTGGGTCCGCACACAAAAGACAAGAGGACTGGACGATGACACCAGGAGGTGAGACTGACACAGTGGCTAGGCAGCACTCAGCTTGCTCTGCTTTCATTACAGTTTCATTACCATGACTTATTCATGTGCATGTGTAGGGCTCGGTATTGTTAAAAAATTTATGATACCGATACTTTGACCTTGATCTTATTTCCATACCAATTTCATAAAATCTATTTTAACAAAAAGGGTCCCATCCCCTGACCAATCGGCTCTCCTAAACCTTAACCACTTGAGGTCACTGCCTAACCCCAACCAATTGGGCTGCTTTGTAGGGTGGGAATTGCATAGAAGTTGCGTGGGATCCATAAGAATGCCGCAGTACCCCTAGCTAAAAATCCAACATGGCTGCCCCGTGCATCAACAGCAGTGAAAGCTGTAGTAATAAAGTACAGGTTTTTATTTTTAGCACTTCTGTCTTATTTGTGTCTCACTAAACCAGGCGTCCTGTCCAACTTTTATATGCGGACATGTTTTTGATTGACCTAAATGTTTTATGTTTCTATGGTACCGCTGACGGCAAATACATCATATGCTATATGTTTACAGCAAAACAGAGCCATAGCAGAAAAAGCTGAAAGTCCATGTTATGTTCTTCTTCTACAACTTAAATAAATAAAGCCAAATTCTCTGGGCGGGCAAAGCAGATAAAGGGGAGATTACCTTTCTCCTTATGACCTCATAAGGGGCAAGATTCCAGATCAGCCCATCTGAGCTTTCATTTCTCAAAGGCAGAGCAGAATACCCAAGGCTCGGTTTACACCTATCACCATTTCTAGCCACTGGGGGCCCAAAGTCAGACTGGGGGAACTCATATTAAGGTAAAAAAAAACTCATAAAGTGACATTTTCATACCATGGGACCTTTAAAGAAGGAAAAGAAAACCATAATACTCAATACTATCCAATCATAATACTTCTATAATCACAATAAATGAAAATCACAACACACATCCGATCGGCGCCCATGTATTGGGTAAGAATTGGATTGGGACTAAAACATACACTCCCAGCCCTAGCAGGTAAATGGTGTTTTCTTTTTAACTCAAACAAAAGAATGTGTTTTCAGCAGTTTCACAGTACATATTTCAACCCTTCATGTACATTATACTTTCTATCTTCCCTGCTATCTCAGGTTTTAAAGCCACAAGATTTGAAACCTTTTTTTTCTTCGGTCCATGCTCTGCGCTCGTGGACCAGAGGAAGCTAAAAAAGCTCTCCATGTCACCAGAGATGTGTATCTCATTTAGGAGTGCTGGCATTTTGCTAGCGTTTTACCGGCTGCACCGAGGAACACAGCGGAACAGACTTCCAGGGCGCAGATGCTCCCTTCTCCTTCTGCTGCCATGAATAAGTCATGGTAATGAAACTGTAATGAAAGCAGAGCAAGCTGAGTGCTGCCTAGCCACATTTGTCATTTTTATCCGCACTTGGTGCAAAAGAGGGAAATAGAGTTACTTTGTTGTGGGGTTGCTGTTGTTGTTAAAGCTAATTAAGACTACCAGCTCCACACAACTCTCTCTGTATTTCTCAGTATGGCTATGTGCAGAAGATTGTGTTGTCCGGCAACTCCATCATCCATCATGTTTTTGTCCTTGGCTACTAGAAACTTTGTGGAGGAGGGGTGGAGGTGGGGGTGGGGGGTGCTTTTCACTGAAGGCTTGTATCATCTGGATGTGCCAGTAGTTTTGTTTGATTTTTGTAAATACTTTACCTCATGGGGGGGCGACAGAAACTACACACTATAGCTTTAACATTGAGGCCTGCTTCTACTTACTAGCCATGTTATTTAGAATGAGCCCAGTAGTAAAAAAACAGTGTAAATGGACTGTTCTTATATAGCTTTTCTAGTCTTAAGGACTACTCAAAGCGCTTTTTGCATAGTACAGGAATCATTCATTCACATAATGTGGCCGAGGCTTCCATCTGCTCATCAGATAAACATTTACATTCACACAGCTTCGGCAGAAATTTGGGGTTCAGTGTGTTGCCCAAGGACACTTTGGCATTGCACTGCAAGACCAGGGATCGAACCATGTGAGCCACAGCCACCCCAGTGGTGTAGTCTAGTTCATTGTAGTGGATATACTGTGATGATTCTGTCCCAAAGCCACACCCCATGATCACCTCTAACTCACTAAGGCTACGTTCCAAATCCAATTTTTTGTTTATGTTCATACTGTATCTGATTTTTTCCATGAAGTGTAAACAGTCCCGTGGCATCCGATCTTTTCCAGTTCTGATTTAGGCCACTTTCGTATGTGGTCCAAATTCGTTACAGGACGGATCTTTTAAAAATGCAACCTCAGTCTGGACAGTCACATCCAACACCTTCTGGTGCTTACCAATCACAATTGTGATTGGTTTAAAGAAATGCCAATAAACCAGAGCATGTTCTTCTCCCATCCAAGAATGCTGTGTGGATCCTCCTCAGATGGTCTGGCAATGTAAGACTACTAACAGCCACATTGGGCTCCATCTCAGCTATCTTACTCTAGGCAGAGGTCAGAGGTGAACAGATGAACTTGAAATAGTATGTGGAGCTCCGTCTCACACACACATGTCCAACTGTCCACCTTCCTCAATCTTAATCTTCAACCACAAACAGTACATTTCAGCATGATTTCTAGAAAAACATCTTCCATCATATAAGATGAAAATAGAAGATACATAACAAATGATGTCCCACTATCGGGAATCAATACACTAAGGACCTGCTGTTGTAGATTGACTTACTAAAATAACTCTTAATATTCAGCTGGAAAATTGAAGTTAACTCCTTCTGATATCGCTTACATGAACACAGCTGAATGCAGACAGTGAAGCAAAATGGGCTCAAATCAGGGTGTTGGCTTGTCTTTCTGCAAAGGTGAAATGAGAAGAACGAAGACCATAATGTCTGTCCCTATGCACTCATACGATCAAATCCTAGAGATTCAAGGCACCCATTTTATGATTAGCAGCTAATGGCTGCAATGATAACGAGCTCATCATAACTCCATGTTCCCAGGCCAAAGCCAAAGTGGAAGTGAAGCCAAGTTCTGGTATCAAAAGTAGTTTGATAATTGAATCCAGTCAAGCACACCATAAATGTCAAGACACACACGTACAGATAATTAAGCTGGTTCCTATTCAATGCACACTGATTAAAGGCATTGATTCACTGGCTGCTGGAAACAGCGAGGTGCAGGTGTGTTTACCTGGAATGTGTCGTCACATAATGATGCTTTGGTCAGTGTCTCTCAGCGTCAGATAAGCAACAGGTAGACATCCCATCTACTTTCAGTGAAGTTCAAGCCGCTCCCTTCTGGTTGGAGATATAGATACCCTAAAGTCAGAACAAACCAAGTAAAAACCTCATTAATTCCCATCGCAATAACCCAATAAAATAAGATGTGGGGAGGGGGATGACTGGAGGAGTAATATATGTGAAGTACTGTGCAGTACTTTCTTTTATTTATGATATTAGGCCTTTAGGGAAGACCATAATGATAAATAGATAAATGCTGCTGTAGATGTCTGGTTCAGTGTTGTGGATTATGTGTCAATATGCCTGTACTGTACAACAAAGCCTTATCTGGAACATTACTCCCTGTCTAAGTCTAAGATAGCGACGGAAAAATCACGCTTTAACGTCTCTATGGGACGCAACGGGCAGAGCAGCAGCGCCACTGCGGCGCTATAAGATGACATAGTATTAATAGAGACAATGGTAGGGAATAGCATAAAAGGAAATCTGCGTAAGGAGGTAGGTTGGGGTGGTCAAACAACACAGGACTTTCACACAGGCGACCAGAGTTAGTATCCCGTTCTTGTCCTGCGTGTCACTGAAACGTACATTTAATAACCTCACCCAGAATTGCTGAATCTAAACTGTCCCGTTCTTCTTGAATGTGTGGATGCCTTCGGCCCTTGTTGTTATACAGTATTCTTTACTGTATTAAGGAAGTGTAACTGTAAGTGACCACATTCAAATGTATGAGTGGTTGCTACAGTACATGTAACTGAGTGACTTTAATATCAACCCTTTTGTTTGATATCTTGATTGGTGCAGAGGAAGGTAATGTCTTCCTTCTTAGCATAAAACACTAGCTTGTCTCCCGCTGCTATTTGGATGACCTCTGAGCATCCCTCCCCCCATTTTGTAGAGGGCTGGAGGACATCTTTATGTTGTGTTCACAAAACCCACTTTTTTGTGTGAAACAATTATTTAAAAGAGCATGAATTGCTTTTTTGTTTCTTCTCGACGAGTGAACACAGGATCCAGATACTGGACGCACTAACCTCTGACCTCCCTGTAATGGGGATGGGAAAAGAAAATTGCCTCTGGAGTGATTAGCGAGGTCCACTCATCAGTTTGTCTGTTTCCTCTCCCAGTGTTACGTCCTACCAGACCCTCCCCAGGAACATGCCCAGCCACCGTGCTCAGATTGTGCCCCGCTACCCAGAGGGCTACCGCACGCTGCCCCGCAACAGCATGATGAGGCCTGACAGCATCTGCAGCGTGGCGGGCTCTGTATATGACCGGGCCCTCCGTCCCGCCTCCACCAGCACCATCACCACAGCGGAGAAGAGGCGCTCGATGAGGGACGACACCATGTGGCAGCTGTATGAGTGGCAGCAGAGACAGGCCTTCTCCAGGCACAGTCTGGCTCAGCCAACAGGTAGAGACACCACCCACACATACAATACTACTTCCTGTCCTACAGTAGGAGCAACGACAGGGAAGTTTGGATTTTTCAAAAAACAGGAAGTCCCGCACACTTGCTCTTGCGACAGCATCACCATTTATTAACGAAAACTTTGAACCTTCTTGAACCATTAACACAACAATGCTCTTAACCCTCGTGTTGTCTTCCCATCGGCCATGCAACTTTCTGTTTTTCTGGGTCCAAATTTAAAATGAAAACTTTTTTTCCCAATGTTTTGATCGTCTTTTTCTACGCTTTTGTTGCTATTCTCGCCTTTTTGTCATTTTTTTTTCAATGTTTGTGTCACTTTTGACGAGGTTTTCGTCGATTTATATATTATTTTGCGCTTTTTGACATTTTTGTCTCTTTTTTTAGTGTTTTAAATTTTTTTTTCTAATGTTATAAAGTCGATTAAACACCCAAATTAAATGAAAGTAGTGAACTGATAATTTATTTAATTTGTGATAAAGAAACCCAAATTTCGGATGTAGAAACCTTTTGAAAACGGGTCAAATAAATAAATGTTTCTCCTCCCTTTCTGCGTCCCCAGGTGTGGGACAACGGACAATCCCCTATCGATGGGAGTGTCTTTTACTGAACTCACGTGTCATTTGTGCAAAATGTCCAGCATATTCTCACTCCCATCGGTCTCCTGGGTAAAAGTCCTGTGTTGTCTGACCCATCCACCCTCCTGACCTGCCTCCCTACACGGCATTTCAGTCTTCCAAACTGCTCTACTGTTGTCTCTCATAAAACTACGTTATCTTACAGCGGCGGCAAGCTGCTGCTCTGCCCACTATGTCCCATAAAGACACTAAAGGGTGATTTTTGCAGCGTACCAGACACTGAGAGACACTAGCCAAGCATCCGTATTTGACGAGTTGGGAGTGAGAACGGGTTGAAATGTCACAACCTTCCAATTATAAATACCTTAAATCAATTACAAAACTACATATATCAACTCCATATTGATTCCAATAGTATAGTACTGTAATTGAATTAGGATATGTATTACTGGAATGGATGTGACACATGAGTTCAATGAGAGACACTCCCATCACTATCCAATTGTCCCACACCTGGTAAAACTATATGGGAGGAGCAGAAAGTGTTTAAGACCATTGTTGTGTTCATAGTTGGAAATATTCATGACTCAGGTCCAGAGTTTAATAAAAGGCCATGGTGTTGCGAGAGCAGAGCGCAGTACTTACTGTTTTTCCAAGTCTGTGATATTTTCCAGCGCACCTGCACAGAACAATTATTGGATGTGCAAATTATTTCTTTGAGGATTTTTCAAGTGGAAAATGTCCATACTAGCCTGTTGTTGGCTCAGAAAGCCGCGTTTACCCATTAGCACTATTACGCTAATGGGTCCTTGCTATTCTGTTAGCAACCATTTGAGATTGGGTCCAACAGTTTTTACTCTGGTCCTGGAGAGAGACTCCACTATAACCTAATTTAATTTACAATAACTGGTTCCATACTCAGTGTATGTATAACTACAGACAACAATGGGACCGTTTTAAAAAAAACAAAAAAACATTAACATGCAAATATGAAATGACAGAGCTGTAAAACTTGTCCACTTAGACATGCTGAATCAGATTGCGTGATGATTTAGTCTGTTTCGGCTGAGATGCAGTTGCTGTCAGTTCAACCCCCAGTGGAGTAGGTAACTTACAAGTTCTCTTCAGGACAGGTTGATTTTCTTGCCCATGTGTACAATGTCTCTCATTTGATCCCAGTCAGTGGCTTGACAATAATATGACTATGTTTGTGATACGCTTGATGTTATCAGGGCAAGTAGTTTCTACTCAAATGTGTACTTTTAATGATAATTAAATAAACAGAAAACTGATTCCCACAAGTGCATTTGTAGCACCAAATAGCATCTCTCTATTCTCCATCTCGAATGTTACTTCCACAGACGCAAATGTTGTGTTATCTCAGAGTCTTTAAACTAAAGGATACATTTTCCTAATATGGGGTTGCAGCTCCTTTTATGCAATCCTTTTCATATGTCTGTAATGAAGCTTTTGTTCGGTACTGTTGCAAATATTTGTAACATATTTTTAACCCCACCTTTACCCCCAAAGAGGGGATACTATTCACATGCAGTGATACATAACATGTAGATTAACACTGAATGAATGTTCTCATTTTTCTTGATATATGTGTATTGTTAGTCTTTTGTAGAACCAAATCCTGGGAGGGTTGCTGGTATGTAACACTTATGCTTCAACAATCTTTAAGCCAAGGACCCCTTAACTGAAAGAGAGACGGAGCAGAGACCCCCTACTACACATGTATTACACTATAAAATAAGATGCATATTAAACAAGGCCTACAATCACATGTAGGGAGGTTTAAAGCCTTAGTACATACCTTTTTTGTGCATAGAATACTAAGCTATTCAAATAATAACTGTTGGCATGATTGAACAAATAATCGTTTAATGGTAACATACATGTGGCACAGAGAATCCTAAGGATGGATTGTATCTGAGGATGGCTATCTTAGTGACTACCCTACCTATAGGCCAGTTAGCCTATCATCAGTTGGTGTTTTTCTTCACAAATAGGCTGATTTATATTTGCATATAATATGTTGGACTCACATTTCAGTTTTTGAAAGAAATGTCGAAGAATTGACAACAATTTGGAGTGCAATAAAGCTGAGGACCCTACTAGGGGTCCCAGACCCCCTGTTGAAGATCTCCGCTCTAGAACCTCCACTGTTCTTACTCCACTGTGACTTTCTATTTCCTCTCCTGGTGTTGTGCTTCCAGCTGTGGGTCATTACGGCACCCTGCCCAGCACAAAGACCATGGGTAACATCTGTGAACATGCGGTGGCGCACTCCATCCCCACCTCACCGTCTCACGGCTCCCTGGCCCTCTACAGCACCTTCTCCCCCCCGCGCCAGCAGGTCCCTCCCAACCCCAGCAGCTCCCACTCCGAGGTGTCCTCACCTGTCTCCAGGGGGGACGGGACACTGGACCACCGGCACAGGACGCAGCTCGCCAAGGTACAGGCCATGGCACTGGAGTCAGACACAAATGAATAATAATACAACTTAATTTAAATTGCACATTTCATACAAAAACAGACATTACAAATACAAAGATGAAAAATAGGCTTGTATTTGTCTTGTCCTTTGCTGTCGTCTTCTTATCTTTTATTATTTATTTATTATTTGGTGTCGTTGAGTGTTGAGAAAGGCGCCCATAAATAAAATGTATTAATATTAATATTAAAAAGACAAGACAAAGTAGAAACATTAAAAATGAAGTAGACATTATTTAAAAAGAGGTTTTAAAAAGAGACCAAATCACCAGTAAATAAAACAATTATACTGTGGGTGATAAACAATTTAGTTTCCTAGATAATGTCTCAAAGGAAAATCAATTACGACAGGATGAGTTTTCTTTTTTAAAGTTATATATTATTATAGGTATAAACGTTATACAGTATATTAGATGTATTAATCTACTTTTACCCAGGAGACCAGGGTGGCAGTCCATTTTATTATAGACATGTGAACTCACCACCGACAGTCGCCTTTTTCATGGACTCACGGCACTGCGCTGCTAAGAGTGAGCAGAGGAAAGTTTTTTTTTAACACTGATGTATGAAATCAACGGTGCCGTTACAGAGTTGAGTTTGTGGAGGATGCTGACTTCAGTGGATGAGTCCAATCCTGCTGTCACTGCAAGTCTAAAGCCCAGTTCCAGTCCCTGTCCCAGGCTGTGAGCCAAAGTGACAACTCCGATTAAGATTTTACTCTTAGCTGAGACCCAGCAGACAGCTCACCTTAATATACCAGGCGACACACGTTCTCCTCTGTGTTCCCAGGCATGAGAAGTAAGCCACTGAGAACACCCTCAGATTAGGAACTAGAGACATTCCAATAATAATAATAATAATAATAATCTTTATTTGTAGAGCAAAACAAGTTACAAAGTGCTTTAACAAGTGTAAAGAGACAATTAATACAAAAAGATAAAAGCATGAAAAACATTTAAAGACTAAAATACAGATAAATATAAAATTCCTAAAATGCAATAAAATAAAAGTGATAAAATAAAGTCAAATAAGATCGGGAAAGGCTCTCCTATAAAAGTATGTTTTAAGAAGGGACTTAAAAGAGTTCACTGACTCAGCTGACCTGATCTCCTCAGGCAGGCTGTTCCAGAGCCTCGGGGCCCTGACAGCAAACGCTCTGTCCCCTTTAGTTTTCAGTCGAGACTCTGGAACAGACAGCAGACCTCTGCCTGAGGATCTCAAGGTGCGTGCTGGTGTATATGGGACTAAAAGGATCAGAAATATAACACTGCAAGAGGCCATGTAAGATCATAGTGTTCTGGTTAAAACAGCTGAGTTCTGGACAGTCTGGAGTTGATCAATAGATTTTTGGGTTAAACAGGTGAAAAGGCTGTTGCAATAATCCAGGTGTGATGAGAGGAAGGCGTGTAAAATGGTCTCGGTGTCTTTAAAAGTTAACATAGATCGAATTTTAGCTATATTTCTAAGTTGATAAAAACATGATTGAACAAGCTTTGTGGTGTGCTGCTCAAAATTTAAATTACTATCAAGGTTCTATCACAGGCTTAATATGATTTACTAGCAAACCGGCAGATGGCAGTATTTGATTTGCCATCTGCTGAGACCCGATGACCAGGATTTCTGTTTTGTCTGAGTTCAGCTGGAGGAAATTATTTGACATCCATTTTTTAACTTCACAAAGGCAGTTGTTAAGTGAACTCAGCATTCCAGGGTCTGTGGATCCAACGGGCAAAATGGGTCCTAAGACCGACCCCTGAGGCACACCATATTTAACTGAACAGAACGAGGAGACATAGTTATTTACAGACACGCAAAACTTCCTATTTGACAGGTAGGATGAAAACCATTCTAGGGCCGTGCCAGAGATCCCGCCCAGTGCCTCAGTCTGTCTAACATGATGCTGTGATCAATGGTGTCAAAAGCAGCGCTAAGGTCCAGGAGTACAAGGACTGAGCACATGCCTTCATCAGCAGACATTAAAAGGTCATTGGTGACTTTAAGCAGGGCAGTCTCAGTGCTGTGGTACTTCCTAAAACCAGACTGAAACTTTTCAAATATTTTGTTATTTTCCAGTACAGTGAGCAGCTGTTTGGACACAATTCTTTCTAAAATCTTTCCAATAAAAGGCAGTTTTGAAATTGGTCTAAAATTATGTGGGAGGGAGGGATCTAAACCAGGTTTCTTTAAAAGTGGGTTCACGCAAGCCGTTTTAAAATAATCGGGTACACAACCAGTAGATAGGGAGCTGTTGAAAACAGAGATCAAATGGGGCCCAACAGAATCTATTACTTTCAGTAAAACATTTTGTAGGTATTACATCAAGTGGGCTGGAGGACACTCTCATTTGTGATACTGTTTTTAAAAGCTCAGACAAGTCGATAAGATAAAACTGGTTAAAACTCTCTTGTTGCTGGTGAGGAACCTCTGAGTAAGAGGCTGCGGAGGTAATAGTGGCTTTGATTGACACCACCTTATTGGTAAAATAAGTTAAAAACAATTCACAGTCATCATTACTTCCAGCTGAGGCACAAGGAGGGGCTGGGTTTACCAGCTGATCCACAGTCTTAAACAGAAACCTGGGATTGTGTTTATGTGTAGTAATGAGTTCAGAAAAATAGTGTGTTCTCGCATCCTTAACCATGTTATTGTAGTTAATTAATAAATCCTTCAGACTGAGGTAATGGACTTGGAGACTGGATTTTTTCCATCTGCGCTCTGCTTTCCTGCATTCCCTTTTTAGGCTGCGAATGCTGTCATTTATCCAGGGTTGCTTACTAGCTTTAGACGTAGGCCTAACCTTTAGAGGAGCTCGGTTGACTAAAACAATCATTGAGGTGGACACAGTTCAGATAGCAGGCTATATTCATTCATTTGCAACCAGGATTCAGTTAAAAACATAAAATCTAGATTTGCAGACAAGATAAAATCATTTAAGATAAAAGTCTTACTCGAAAGTGATCTCACATTTTAAATGAGTTTGTTCTGGGTGCTGGAGTTGGTGCAGTTGTCCTAGTCCTTGAGAGATTACTGATATTTCTGTGTGGGATGTGAACATTTCGGTGTAATGGTCTATGCGTGATGATGACAGGAATAGAAGTCTTTGGAACAGCACTGGGAGCAGACAGCTTTACATGCCAGCAGGTGGAGACAGTTGTTTGTGGCAGTGAGGAAGAGATGTGTTCAGTGAGCGGTGGTGTGTCCAGGTGTGCTGCATGATTGATTAGTCATTCACGTAAGTCATGTGTGGACCGCACCACATGCTGTATGTTCGCAGCTAACATTTCTGAGCCCCGTTTGTTTGGGTGAAGTCCGTCTGTCTTAAAAAGAGACATTCTTTGCCAGAAAATATTAAAATTATCCACATAACACACACGATGAGCCCTGCAGGCAGACTGGAGCCAGTCGTGGAGGCCAAGGAGTCTACTGAAGCGGCCAGCACCACGACCGACTGTGGGAATGGGACCAGAGATAAAAACGGACTTTCCACACTGCTTTAAAAAGTTAAAAAGACGGTTAAAATCAGATTTTGTCAGCTCAGACTGCTGAAGAGCTGTGTCATTTGTTCCGACATGGACTATCACTCTTGTAATGGAGGGCGGGGGCGATGGCATTAGCTCCTGGAGTTTTTTTAAAATGTCAGCCGTGGTGGCACCGGGGAAGCACTGAGTGATAGCGTTAAAGAAACGGATGTTTCTGGTTATGGAGTCACCAATTATTAGTGTGGTTGGGGAGAAAAGAGGATGAGGAGATGCCGGTTGTGGGGTTCCAGAGCAGGACTGAGCAGAATCAATTTCAGGAACCTTCGTCGGGAAGCGGAGGTTTTTGACCGGGATGACGGCCGCCGATCAGGCCCAGCGGCAGACCGGCGGCCCAGTACAGGAGATGTAGCCGGTGGAGGAGATGCAACAGTGTCTGCAGGCACTGTGCGCCAAATGAGATCCGTATCAGGGAGGCTCAAAGCCGCAGGTGCATCCACTGGATGGACCGGAGTGTCGCTAGACAAGGCTGCATAGCGGTTGGAGAGGCCGATGCCGATGTGTGGAGGAGAGGCCGCCCCATCCGAGCTTCTCTTAAAGCCACGGACCACCACTTCAGTCCAGGTTGACTGATGCTTTGGAGTCGAGCAGGATGAACGCCTCGGAAGGCTAGAAGGGTCCCAAAATACTGTGTCCTGGATGTTAGCGGTTGTGCTAAGAGAAACAATCTGTTTGGCTTGTACTGAAGCCACATCCATAAAGCCAGTCAGCAGGGAATCTTTCTCTTTGAGTTCCTCTGAAAGTCATCGGATGTCTTCCTGAAGGTCAGCAATCTTCTTGTTCGCTTTCTTAAGGAGTGTGCAGTCCTCATGGGGCAGAGTTACCTCGGTCACCGGAGCTTTGTTGTGGTCAGTGTCAGTCATAGTTGACTGACACAACTGAAGATTCCACAAACAAGAAAAAAGGAGAGTGTTACCCTGGGCCTGGTGGTAGCTGGCTGCCCCTGGGCCTGGTGGTAGCTGGCTGCCCCTGGGCCTGGTGGTAGCTGGCTGATCCTGGTGGTAGATGGCTGCTCCTGGGCCTGGTGGTAGATGGCTGCCCCTGGGCCTGGTGGTAGATGGCTGATCCTGGTGGTAGAAGGCTGATCCTGATCCTGGTGGTAGATGGCTGCCCCTGGGCCTGGTGGTAGATGGCTGATCCTGGTGGTAGAAGGCTGATCCTGATCCTGGTGGTAGATGGCTGATCCTGGTGGTAGATGGCTGATCCTGGTTGTAGATGGCTGATCCTGGGACTGGTGGTAGATGGCTGCTCCAGAGCCAGTTCTTTTACCTTTATGACTCGCTGTTATCCTGGATGATAAACAAGAGTTGTGTGGCATTCATTGTTTGTTTGTTCATGTTTCACAAAGAGTTTAACAACAATGATAGCAATCATATCACATCCATACAGAGATAGTAGTATACAGCTGTTAAAACAATAAAATATTTGTATATTTTAACACCCTGGTATCGGATCAGTTCTCGGTATCGGCCGATATGCAAGTTCAGGTATCAGAATCAGTTTCGGGAAGCAAAAGATGCTACCGGACCATCTTAAAGCAATGTGTTGAACTGACGTGTAATAATCTTGAATCTCGAAAATTATGAAGGTTCTGTGGTCTGTGAGATGAATTGCTGTTCGTTAAAACGCTGTTTTCGTCAAATGGATGGATCAGAGTGTTACGGCGGAGCTAGGAAACCCAAGCACTTGATACAGAGGGGATAGCAAAGAAGTATAGTTGAAAAGATTTATTAGGGGGAAGCCAGGAGTGATGTGTGCCAGGGTGGTGTCTAGCACTGTGCCGATCCGAGGGAAAAAACTGAGAGGCCAAAAACCACAGTCCCACAGGAACAAAAGATGGAGCAGACGGAACTGCAGGGAGACGAAAAAGCACGGTTTGCAAAAGTTCAAAAAGTACATAACAAAAACTACATTGAGGCTAGAGACGTGAACTGACTGAGTGTGAGTAGCGTTCTGGCAGTGTACGTCTTCTTCTTTTAATGGCGACTAGTGATGGTCAAATGAAGCTTTGTGAACCAGTGTCTTTATTTTCTGAGCCCACTAGATGGCGCTCTTGGTTTTAAGAGAAAGGCCTAAGGCATTGCAATTCAGTATATTCTCAAACAATTGTTGAACAGCGAACGCCATCTAAGGGGGCTCAGAAAATAAAAACACTGGTTTCCGTTTATCGCACCGTTGTGACGAAAAGGGAGCTGAGCCGGAAGGCAAAGCTTTCGATCTACCGGGCAATTTTTGTTCCTACCCTCACCTATGGTCATGAAGGCTGGGTCATGCAAGTGACTGAAATGGGTTTCCTCAGGAGGGTGGCTGGCGTCTCCCTTAGAGATAGGGTCAGAAGCTCAGTCATCCGAGAGGAGCTCGGAGTAGAGCCGCTGCTCCTTTGTGTCAAAAGGAGCCAGTTGAGGTGGTTCGGGCCTCTGGTAAGGATGCCTCCTGGGCGCCTCTCTAGGGAGGTGTTCCAGGCACGTCCAGCTGGGAGGAGGCCTCGGGGAAGACCCAGGACTAGGTGGAGAGATTATATCTCCAACCTGGCCTGGGAACGCCTCGGGATCCCCCAGTCGGAGCTGGTTGATGTGGCTCGGGAAAGGGAAGTTTGGGGTCCCCTGGAGCTGCTGCCACCGCGACCCGATACCGGATAAGCGGTTGAGGATGGATGGATGGATGGATGGATGGATGGATGGATGGATGGATGGATGGATGGATGGATGGATGGACGATGACTGGCAGTAATGATAACATGTACATCATTTGTTACTGTTGGTTAGCTAATTAGGCATTGTAATGTCCTGTGACAGAATGCATTCACTAACCGAAAGAAACATGACTGCATCAAAAGAGGGACATTATTAAAATGAGAAGGTAACAAAAGGAGCTTCACTCTGCTTCTGTATCTATTTGCCAACATCTGCTTTCACACGGAACAATGACTGGACTCCATTAACATCAGTGTAATTAAATTCTGCTGCTACAGTGGGTCGAAAAATGAATTTATTGTATAGAGGAAGAGCATTGTTGAACTAAAAAGACTAAAGTAAAATAAACAAGCCATTTAATCTTATATTCATTTTTATACAAGAATGGATAAACACCTGGCAAAGCAGACAACTGCTCCAAAGCTCCAGACTCTCACTGGGTGGAAATTCTTTTGTGGATTCATGAATTGAAATTTCTTTTGATACTATGCACCACTAAAGCACAATATAAACTGAATTGGAAAGCAGTTAGTACGGCCCTAAAGGAATGTTCTAGAAACAAGTGGCCCTACAGTACCAACAAAACTCAATAAATGACAATACTCAGCTTCACCTTTCCCTCTCTCCTCTCTGTACCATTCCCTTATTCACTCACTATTCCCTATATGGTCTTTATTAAATAGTGAACTATATAGGAACGACCAAACGAGATGATGGGCACTACAGTGAAAACATTGTGAGGAGATCTCCGTGTGATCAGCATCATGTACACAAACCAAAATTAAAATACTTCTACTACGTCCCTGAAATACACAGAGTACCCAGGAGAATAGTAAGAGGTTGTATATTATATATGTTGCTTGTTACATTTCCACTGTTCAGAAACAAAAGCCCGCTCCATATTTCCTTTTCAGTTTCCACGGTTACTTCTGCTTCTTATTCTTCTACAGGAAAACACTCTACTCAGCTGTGCATTGTGGGTATTTTGGAGTGGACTATTGTTGCGTTCCAGGCGAACCGTAACTCGTGTTTTCGAAAGCGTCCTGGAATGGCAGTCAAACCCGTAACTTACTGCTTGGGAACTCGTACCAGATCGTTGTACTCCCAGTTACAGTTTTTGACGTCACGCACACATAAAAAACAATGGCTCAGGTGGTAAGACCGGTCGCTTAGCAATCGGAAGGCAGCCGGTGGTTCAATCCCTGGCCCTGCAGTCCCATGTTGAAGTGTCCTTGGACAATAGTGTTGGGCATTACAGACATTATACATTACTAGTTACTGTCATTTGAGAGTAATAAGTTATATTACAATATTACTGTCTGTGAATTGTAATATGTTTCACTACTTTTGCATTACTTTTGAGTTACTTTCACCAAAATAACAGCAGAAGTTTGACTTGGCAGCTAGCGTGTGAATTTCACCACCTGATCAATGAAGTCTCCTCTTTATCTACTTTAATACATAATAGATTATGCAAAGTAACTAAAGCTATAAAAATAGAGAAGTAAAACGTGAATACTCAAGTAGGAGAAAATGAAAATACTCAATTAAAAGTACCATACAGTTGTATTAAAGTATAGCATAGTTACTCTCCACGGCTGATGAAATATAATGATATTACGTGTAGCAAGCATAAACATTCATTCTCGACTCGTTTCTATCTGTCAGCAGCTCGGACACACTGCTGTCCGTCACCTGTTGGACACAGATGTCGTCCGTCCCGTCTCTGGTTCTGGCTCTGACCACGGGAACAGAGATGGGACAGCTCGCGTCAACGCAGCGTAATAACTCTTGAAAATAATATCCATCTCGCAAATCTCGGTCTCTGTAGTCACCTCAACCCTCAGCCACAGTGTACAGTATTAATGTGTGTGAATGCCTGCTATGTAAAAGTGCTATGAGTAGTCGTTAAGACTAGAAAAGTGCTATAGAATATATGAATGAATCATTTTATTATTGTGCCATGCATGCAAAAAGTACACCCAGTCCAAATGGGCTTACAAGACACCATTACTTATAGCAAGGCGTCTGTTAGCAACATAAGTTAAACAAATAAACCTTTTTTGCCATGCTATAAACACAAAAGTCGCCAAGTTCTGTATAATAAATGTAAACAACCACTCCATTTGGTCATATATTAATCCACTCCAATTACCTTCATTCTCATGCCTCTCCTCCACAGTACGGCTACCCGCCTGACCGACGATCCATCGCAGCCGGCGTCCCTCCTCAGTCCATCACCCCACAGTCCCTGCAAGGCAGGACGGTGAGTGGCAGAGTGCACCCCCTCTCCTCCCTCACACTACATACCACGAGTGTACTGATTTCAGTAGAGTGAATAGAATTTTGAGAGCATTTCCACAGATAAAAAGCAGCCACACTGGGCCGATTTTAGGGGTACCAAATAAAAAATACAAGTGTCACATACCGCCACAATAAACACAATAATACTCATTCAGTGTTTACTACGTACTTTTTCTGTATCACTGCACATTAGTGATATCCCCTCTTTGGCGATAAAGGTGGGGTGGAAGATGTATGAAAATGTTTGCCACCACCTCTTCACTGCTGTCTATTGCTGAGAAAACACTCAAACACTACACTCACGTCATTTCAATCATGTCTGGTACTCGGCAGCCTCTCATTGCAGTTTTTTTGCACTCGTCTCAGCAGGATCAATAAAATTATTGACAATGCGATTGTCTCGTAATGACACACACACACGCACAATGCAGCAGCACGAGTGAAATTGCCTTTGGTCTCAAATTGAAGGAGTGGCAATCAAGGATGAGGGCCGATATTTCTGTCAAATAACAACGCAAGCTGTGAATAACGCCTGACGGCAGTTTGAATAACACTAAAATTTGTCGAGTGATTTTCCATGTGGCTTTTCCAGTCCACTGTTTTGTCACAGTGGCTACGTGCCTTTATTTCATGGTGTCAAAAGTAATGGTGTGTGTGTGTGTGTGTGTGTGTGTGTGTGTGTGTGTGTGTGTGTGTGTGTGTGTGTGTGTGTGTGTGTGTGTGTGTGTGTGTGTGTGTGTGTGTGTGTGTGTGAGAGAGACCAGTGTTTGTATTTATGTCTGCAGGCATGTGTGCACCAGTCCATCCTTATCTCTATAAATTTCTCTTTTTCAAACTGACAATAAAATTGAAAGTAGATAACAGTGGCCAGCAGCAAAGTCACGAGGACAATGAAAGGCTGCCACATTTTCATGAACATTTCCTCTCCGGGTGACACATTACATTCATTTCTCTCAGTTGCGTTATTAAGCTCACTTAGCCTCATGTTAAACGTAACCTTTTCACATTTGAATGAGTGGAACAGAATCTTTCAAGGAAATAGCCTCTGGTCTCATACCTTTTCAGCCCTATACGTGGCTAAAGCAGTTAGAGCTACAGTAAAATACCATTTGGAAGTCTTCACAGATATGAATCAAATGATAACATGTAATGTAATAATGGTTAACTACCAGTGATGAACCCAGAGAGTAAATCACAACTCAGCAGTTCTGTAGCCTCTTTTAGCTTATCCTTATCCGGCACTTTTAATACAATCCTACTGAGTCCAGTCTTACCTTAGGGCGGCAGCTAAGCAAGCAAACACTGGAATTTTGTGAAATTTCATTGCAGTGCAATATTTAATATCTAACCAGTTGATTTCATTACAGTGCAATATTTACACACCAAACTATATGTTTGCATAATGTGTATACAAACCCTCTATCTTTATACTATATAATATATGTATATAGTTGTTTTCAGGACTGTGCACCCCCTCTCTCTTTTTTCCTACACATTTTATAAAGTATTTTTATATTTTGTATTTTTTCATTTTGTGTTGACACTGTAAAGGGGTAGCTTAAATCTCGTTGCACAGGTACTGCACTTGTGTAGAATGACAATAAAGTTTTTCATTCTTTCTAAACTCCACACACTTTTCCATGTCAGGGATATGATTTATTTTATTGACATTTTAGATTTGTTGAGTGTATATAGTGACTTTGCTGTCGTAAACATTACTGTCGCTGCTCTACGAACAACATTTAGTTGTATTTAAAATATAAAGAAATTGTAATCCTGTTCTAAATGTTTGTTTTTTTTGTTTTTTTTTGAAAAAGCAATTCTTAAGTAATGAAAAAGAACCGATAAGGAGTATCGATAATGAACAAAACTGAAAGGGAGTAGGCCTATGGATAAGAGTATATAGTATTAAGATTCCCATCCCTAATTAGGATTCAGGGTTCAACAGTAAGGGTTGCCGGATGGCCCGGGGCAAGTAAATATAACAACCATACATATTATTACATACGTAATATGAATGAAAGCTCAGGGAAATGTCAGGCCCCCGGGCCCTTAGCTTTCTGGACATATGGCCCCCTTACCAATATACAGTGGTTGAATAGGCCAACTGTAGCCAGCCTGCCTGTACTCGTTGGGTATTAGCTTGCTTGTTGAGTGACACCAATGAGTTTAGCTTAACGTCAGTGTTGGGACTCACAGTTTTAGTGGTTCTATTGCTGTGCTTTGCTCTCTTTTTCTCTCAGGGAGAATTGAATTCTGGTTGTTAAGGTAGGTTTAAAATTAAAGAATTAAAGGCTTATGTTTTGAAGTTATGTATTAATTACTATGGCTTTAGCTTTAGATAAAAACATAAAACTGCATATTATAGCTTACAGTCAGAAAGAACACTCATATTAACACTAGTCTACTGCACCCCCCCATTCAAAGCAGTCTAGAACTCTGCTGTCTCATGGTGCCTGCTGAGGTTTTGGTTCACGCATTTTCTTCTAATATATACAGTATGTGTATAAAATGTGTATAAATGTGTATAAATCTTGCAAAATATATCTTGATCTCAATGAGATTTCCTGAAGGCGAACAAAAGTGGAAATAAATAGAAAAAATGTGAGGCTAACAGGGGCTGACATGTCTGCTGTAGCAGTTGAACAGAAGCGGCATAGTCATCTGCGTATAATATACCTATGCATATGCCTCCAGATTTAGGGTTTAAAAGCATCTTCTAACAAAATGGTTGTAACTGTTTTTACCAAACAATTAATCAGCGGTTGCGGTAGTTGATCAGAGTCACTGCATCATGTTTGATCAGTGGACGGGTGTTGTTGATGTCGCCAGTGTGGCAGCTCTTCTTCTCTCCTCTGTGTGTTGCTCTGCGCAGCCCGAGGAGCTGACCCTGCTCCTGATCAAGCTCCGCCGGCAGCAGGCGGAGCTCAACAGCCTGCGGGAACACACAGTAGCTCAGCTAATGGCCCTGGGTTTGGAGGGGCCCAACGCCAAGGTCAGCACTGAGTGAATACAGTATGTGTGTGTGCATGCACGCATTTGTGCTTCCCCAACAAAGCAGTCCATATTCTGTGTGTTTATGTGTATTCACAGGGGAGGTTCCTTGTGTGAGATCGTTAGTTTACTCCTTATGAAATTGCTTTTGGTGTGTTCTGAAAGATTATCTGAGCTGAAGACTGTATACTCAGTACTACTCAAGCTATTTCTTTTTTTTTTTGTTGGCAATTAAACATTCAAGGAGGAATTTCAGCTATCCCTATCAGCACGTTGTTCCCTGTATCCAGTGAAAGCTGCGTATCCCGTCCATATTGTTTACTGTTGTGTTAGTATTATTATTTTTTTATCTATCAAACAGAGATGTTACCCTCTGTTTCCTGCCCAGGGACTAAAGATGAAAATCAAGTTATAGCTAACTCTAACACTGTGCACTGTTCATGTCAAATAAATAAATAATAATTTTTAAAAAATACTGAGAAATAGAGCCCGACCAAAAAAGGATTTTTAAGGCCGATACCAATACAAATATTTGGTTAATAAAAAAATCAGATATTCCGTTATATCACGATATATATATATATATATATATATATTTTTTAACTCAGAAACGTGTAACATAAACAGATTTCTCTACCATTAGTTTTTTGTAGTTATTTATGAGTCCTCACTAAAATAATATGATAATAATTTGTTTTATTGTCACAACAGAACAGAGGATCATTAAAATATATTAAAGTTCTGATAAGTAAAATGTATAAAAATACAAACTTAAGATATGAAACTTAAAGTCATTTTAACTAATTTAGTTCTTTCTTCTTCTTCTTCTTTTTTTTTTTAATCAACCACTATAAATGCCGAATCCGAAAATTTGGGAAATGCCTAATATCGGCCGATAATACCGGCCACCGATATATTGGTTGGGCTCTACTGAGGAATTTCTACCCCTACGCCATTGAGAGGGTCCTGACAGGGGACATCACTGCCTGGTAGGGAAACAGAACTGAACAGGGCCGCAAGGCCCTGCAGAGAGTGGTGTGTGTGGCTGAACATACAATAGATAAGATAAAGGCTAGGAGAATCATTAGATCATTAGATCCAAACCACTCGGGGATCAGCCTTCTTCCCCTGTCGAGGTTCGGGAAGAAGGTGGCAGGAGACAGATGATTTTGGGACATGGGATATGAACACCCCAAATTCAATTTCATTTTGGAGTGCTGTTCTGGCATTAACTTACACGCAGGGCGGTGTGTTTGTCATTTTGTTGGGGATTTGGGGCTTTCATTTGCACCTCTATGTGGAAGTGTGTGTGTGTGTGTGTGTGGGGGTGTGTGTGTGTGTGTGTGTGTTTTTGAGCATGTGTGTGTTTTGTATGAGTGCACTACCCCGGTCCACGCATGTTGGCCTGAGCCCTCTGTGGGTTGTAGGCCAAGAGAGCATGGATGAATAGGAGCTGATGCATCAAACAATGTAGCTCCCCTCTTTAGCTCAGGTACATCATGGGCTGCGTATGTTTTTTGTTTTACCTGACCATCTCTAAGGGAGCTTATTTGGAGTGAGTTACTTTGTAATGTAACTGCGCAGTGCGTCTTTGATTTACCAGTTTTCAAAATTGTCATGCTTACCTGCAGTGCTGCATGTTGTCACGTGTCTTGGGTTGACTGCTTGACGTTCTGTACATTTATGATTCATATTGCAGAGTATATAAGTTATATCTGCCCACGGGGCTCTGCCAGAGGGCCATCCCTCCGCCTCCAGCTCAAACCCATCATGAGGTTTAAACTTGAAATCATGGTTAAATCCCTCCACTGTCTTTAGTTATCTTGAAGCACACCGCTCTTTTACCGGTCAACCATATGCTAGAATGTAGTCACTGTATGAGTTGCAACATGGGCATGAGCAGCGGTGTGGGCGGGGCCGGGCTAAATTATTAATATAATTTGTCAGCGATGGAGAAAGAGTAGATGTTGGTTTTTTTTCTTTTTATTTGGGAAAACCATATAAAAAAAAAAAATACCAATAACACCAACATTTTGACATGAAAATGTTCCTGAAGTGGGAGTTACTTTATATTAATGAACGTCGGTTATATTTAAGCCATTGCCAAATGAGTTGATCCAAAGCTAATTAAGACTCCACACAACTCTCTCTGAAGATACATTGTGGCGTCCGGCGACTTTCGCACGCAGAAAACCGAGCAAAGATAATTGTCTTCGGAAGAGTCCATCATGTTTTTTTTTAATTGTCCGTGTCCTCCTTGACCACTGGCAACTGCATGGAGGAAGGGTTGGGGGTGGTGTGCGTTTATGTATGTAATGTCATGTGGATGGGCCGACAGTTTTGTTGTCATTACTTTGAATTCCTCATGGAGGCGACAGAAACTACGCACTATAGCTTTAAGGATAGACAGCTAAAACACATTTCTCAAGGTTTTTCTCACTAAACTAAATAAATAAGGATAGATAATGAAATATGCAGCGGTGTCATCTCTTTTTATGGTTTCTTCCTTCTTCTTAAAATGTGCCTTTGACTCCCTTTTTCCATCCTCTCACTTCTTCTCGTGTCGCTCCTGTCACTTTTCCTGCTTCTTCTCTTCCTTCTACTGCAGACTGATGTTCTTTCTCATCACCTCCAGAGGAACCTTATTCACCTGGACAGCCAGGTGAGGACGTCCAATCTTACTCCTGCCTGTCTCTGTCTCTACTAAGTACAACATACAGTCCCTGACAAAAGTCTTGTTGCTTGTGTACAAATTGACCTGAAGTGCCGCTGAAATATATTTCTAATCAAGATTTATTTACAAGAAATGGCTCATTTGAATCCCAAAAGCTTTTGTAATAATATTTCAGTGCAAAACGAAACTGTCAAAAAGTATTCTAATATTCACAGCTTGGTAAAGCCCATTGAGTCAATTTTTGCAAAGACATAAGTGTTGTCGCCTTGTCATATGAGCTTCACCTGTGTGTAAAAACAACCCCAGTACACTAGACCTTCACATCAACTGCAGCTAGACCTCTGCAAACATGCCTAAGATTCACCCTGAGACTAAAATTTTGATCATCAAGAGGCTGAAGACCAGATCCACTGCTGATGTG
Organism: Percina caprodes; assembly: GCA_013375575.1. Lineage (NCBI taxonomy): Eukaryota > Metazoa > Chordata > Actinopteri > Perciformes > Percidae > Percina > Percina caprodes. The sequence continues at coordinate 1,095,814 of JABXJD010000170.1, read as the reverse complement.
GCAGACACCTTCAATGTGTCTCAGCGTCAAGTACAGAGGATAAAAAAAACATTTGAAGATACTGGAGATGTTTTTGACAAGCCCAGGTCAGGCAGACCCCGCAAGACAACTGCTCGAGAGGACCGTTTGTTGGCTCGAAAATCCAAGGCCAGCCCATTTTCCACTGCAGCAGAGCTCCACGAGACCTGGTCACCTGAAGTCCCTGTGACAACCAGTCACAGTTTGTTGGATTCTGTCTCGAAATGGCCTCCATGGTCGAATCAGTGCCCAAAAGCCAGCACTAAACAAAAGACAATTGAAAAACCGTGTGGCATTTGCCAAGGCCCACAGCCTGCTAAAAGGATGGACGCTGGAAAAGTGGAAGAAAGTGGATTTTTCAGATGAATCTTCTGTTGAATTACACCACAGTCGCCGCAAATATTGCAGGAGACCTACTGGAGCCCGCATGAATCCAAGATTCACCCAGAAAACAGTGAAGTTTGGTGGCGGAAAAATCATGGTCTGGGGTTACATCCAGTATGGGGGTGTGCGAGAAATCTGCAGGGTGGAAGGCAACATCAATAGTCTCAAATACCAAGAAATCTTAGCTACCTCTTATATTCCCAACCATAAAAGAGGCCAAATTCTGCAGCAGGATGGTGCTCCATCGCATACTTCCATCTCCAGATGCTCCAGGATTGGCCAGCCCAGTCACTAGACATGAACATCATTGAGCATATGTGGGGTAGGATGAAAGAGGAAGCATGGAAGACGAAACCAAAGAATATTGATGAACTCTGGGAGGCATGCAAGACTGCTTTCCTAGCTATTCCTG